>CAJVQA010000668.1:0-31246 GCA_910591915.1 Cetraspora pellucida
ATATTTCTAATTTTTTTTAAAGTTAGTGAACATATGTTTAATGTTAATACTATATGTAGTCTATTATTGTGGAGGTACCAGCTTCTCAGAAGTGTTTGGTGGAAGCAGTATAGGTCATATATATGATGCCAATATTAGCATACTTTTTGACTATTTATTAATTTTTTTTTTTTTTTTTTTAATATATAATAGGTTATTCATCGGATATGTTAATTTTTGTTATCAGATCTAAATAATATTTTTTTTGTAATTTACATTTATTAAAAATTTTGTAAAATTATAGTTAATTAATAAAATCAAATATGCAAATTATGAAGTAATCAAAGTTTGCTCAAACATTATTTTCTATACACTTAGTTAATAAATGTGATGATGCTCATTTACTACAATCAATCAAAATAAGAATCCTAATTGATACTTGAGCGATCTATTAATATTTTATCAAATGTCGTTATCACTACATTTAGTTCGTTAACATTCGGTTGTTGCATATTAAGGTTGCATAATAAGGTTAATTGTGCGATCTCATTGAATACTCAATTAGTCTGCCGCAAAATGTTTGTAAATTGAAATTATAAACTCGCGTAATAATTTTTACTAATAAAAATTTATTGATTACGTAATAAACTTTATTAAACTACAATGTTTATCTAAATATTCATTACGATGTTAAACACTTTTGACTCCCTTAAATTATTTTCCGCTAAGTAAAATTTATTCACCGACACTTTTTGTCCAATTGATTAAGACACTCATAGTTTGGCATAATGTTTTGAATGAGATTTGTTTTTCATATGATTAAATTGTTTATTCGGCTTTACCACAAAAAATAAACGGTTCCAAACTCTACCTTTGCGTTATCTAACTATATACACGTCACTTTGATTATGTCAGCATCTATATGCAATGACATCTGGCTAGGGTTATTAATGGGTTAGGTTGGTCAACCCACTTCAACTTAAGTTGGGTTCTGTCTGAAGCCACACTAGAGTTGCACAAATTTCAATTTCATACTGGACTTTTAAATATCCTGTACCCATTCCAACTTGGGTTGGGGTCACTCAACCCAACATCTGGCTATAATGACATTTTTTAAATGGTTGAATCTATATACTTAACATGAAATGCTTCTAGTTAAACCGACATCCGGTCAAATTCTTTTTTTTTTTTATATCATAGGCAGAAGTTCGTTAATAAATTAAATTTATTTTACATGATTTATACAGTTTAGAGTACTTTTTAAAAAAAACGAAAACCAACCATAATAAAGTAAAAAAAAAAAAACTATATAGAAGGTCTAATTAGACTGTAGGACTCCATAGTCAAAAATAAGATCTAATTCTCGTCCGTTTAAAAAAATTAGCTTAGTAATAAGTTGTTTTTATCGGGTTTTAAGAAGTCATTATTATACTAACTTTTTTAAACGGACGAGAATTAGATCTTATTTTTGACTATGGAGTCCTACAGTTCTAATGAAACCTTCCATACAGCCTTTGTTATTTCATTATGGTTTTTTTAAAAGTACTCTGAACTGTATAAATAATGAGAAACAGAGTGACGTGCAGTTATTTGAAATTGTACTGCACAGAATATATAGTTTTTAAATTTTATTTTATTATACTTATGATTTTATAGTATATTGTTTTGTATTACTATATTATGAGTTATTGGTAATATTTTAAATGTAAATTTTCAGATGTTCATGTTCAATTCGTTCCGCTTGATATGAACCGGAATTGATATAAACTGTCATTAAAATGACAGGTCCGACTAATAAAAACATACAGTTCATATTTACGTAATTTGATATGTATAAAGTTAAAATCATAACTATACAACTAGTCTTCTTCCTAAAATCCCCAGGTTGACATCTGCATAACTGTTATCTTATATAATTTGGATCGTATCACTATTCTGGTCTAATAGAGATATAAATACTGTACAATTGTTAAAATTAATGGAATCAAGTAGTCAAAAGTTTCCAGGAAACAGAAACGGTATAAAAGTAAAAGTGGAAAATCAAGGCCATAATTCTTTGAGTCTTCAGCATTTTGTTATGGGTGATGTAAATAAGAATAATTCGAGAAAGCTTCAGTCATCACAACGACCAGTCTTTAATGCCAAACTGAATGTATGTTATTGGTGCTTTAAAAGTTTTGTTCCCTCATAATCTCTGAGATTATCCTAACATTGGTTTCTACGCGATTTTACAGAATGAATCATTGCTTCGGCTATCCCGAGTTCATTCATCGGATCGACATTTGTTGCCAATTGAACCAAAAGATTTGCCAAAGTTTGAAAAAATCGATTTATGTAAGTTTAAATTCATATAACTGTGAATTAAATAAAAAATTAATATATTTTTTGTGGGTTGAGTAGATTTAAGAAGATTTCATATGAAAGCAATTCAAGATGCTAAAACACAAGCTCTCATGAAAAAGTCCCAGGTATGTTGAAAGTCAATGCATTTGTTTTTTTTTAAACATCTAACAAATACCATACCTTCTCTTTTAGCTAAAGTCAAATATTAATAGATATGATATTATATTGCATATTGACCCAGAAATTCTATTGGAATTTGATTGTACGTTAATATATATATATATATATTATTACAATTTGACACAATTTTAGAAACTAACTTTTGTCATCATACATGTACATGTATTAGCCATACTTGGCAATGACCTTCTTAATAATTTTGTCGCGTCAAACCTTGAAGGTGATATCACAACAGGCTGTACAGCAATCCTTCAATCTATATTAGGTTCTGATGACATTCTAATGGCCGAGCAAGTTCGATGTAAAATCCAGCTAGAATATTTACCAGAATTGCCAGAGTGGGTAATACAATCATAAAAGTGTATGATTTCATAATTGTGATTAATGTTTTATGATCGTTCGTCATAGGTATCGGATAGAAACATTGTCTGACGTGCTTGATAAAACACGCCATCGTCAAGATCCTCTATTTGCTGTTTTTCGAGGCATTGTCGAGTGTTTATGGATGCCCACCTTTATTATGTAAGCGGTATCATTTATTTGATATTCTCGTTTATAATTCTGCCAAAATACAACATGAGGTAATACCTTGTTATCTTAGATTTAGTCGCACCTTCAAATGCGAAAATGTGGAGTGCTGTAATAAGAATTATTTGCACGTAGTACCAAGTGCTCGAACAAATCGTGTTATTAAGCGCACTGAAGCTGGAGAGTACTCTCAGACAAGCACGAGGTAATGCCAAGTCTTTGATAAATATGCTTTTATTGATTAATCTGTCTCTAAAGCAAGTATCATCAATGTCCATTCAAAATTTATAGCACAACTTTACATGACATTGATTTGAATTGTGGTTATTGTGGTAATGAAATGAAAGAAATGGTAGTTGACCGAGTATACACAAGTAAGTGCTATCTTTACATGTACGCGTTTACTTGTGCAATCCTTATTGACATAATGTACAATACTATTTTCAGCAAGACAATGTATCCGTATTTCATGCATAAAGTCAAATGAAAGTAAGGGCTCATTTTGCAATTCAATAATTGCGGTCCTGCAAGGTATACATTGTTTGGTACAATTTTTTAATACAATAATCTAAATAAAGGCATACAAAGTTATCTTTTGGTTTTCATAAAATAAAAATTTAAAAATGACTGGCAACCCAGCTTTTAATTTTATTTTCAAAAAAAATTATATATATAAAAATACACGTAAAAAATTATGCACACATATATATATATTTGGTTTGTATTTTTTTTTAGATGATTTGGTAAATTCCGTTGAAATAGGTCATGTAGTTGAAGTCATTGGTTTGGTTGGAAGACATTTTCCTGGCTTAGATGGTATGTATTGTTAATTGGAATAGTATAAGACAATTTGTTTAGAAATTAATTTGGAGGTAGATTCTAGATTTTGCAGCAAATTATGGTATGACAATGGTTTGCACGTCGAGGTATATTTTATGAATGTTTATTATTTTTAGAAATCTTTTTCTTTTTAATAATGTCAAGTTTGTATATTCAATTTAGGTTAATAATATTAAAAAAATTATTATGGTAATTACTTTATTATATATGCAAAATTCACATTCCAATATTATTTCTCAATCTGTTACTTTAATTATAGAACGAAATGATCTCTGCTCATTCATATTCGTTCAATTATGAGCAATATCCATTTGGTCTTCCAAATTACATTAATAATCTTAGAAAATGTGAGCATAAAAGTAAATTTAAATGGGAGGTTTTTTTTAATTTGACATTTATTTATTTAATTTCTAGTAAACTTGTCAGGTTGGGGATTCACACAAAGACTTGTAGATGTATTTTGTGGTACTTGTCAATGTACAAATACATAATCTGTTTTTAGGCTATATAAATTAATATTTTGTTTTTTATAGAAGATATTGTACCACGTTTTGCCTATAGAAAAATCAAGCTATTCCTGTTATTAAGGTATTTATTACATATTTTACTATAAATTTAATCATTGTTAATGTGAATTTCGTACGTGTTTAATATTGATGAAATTTCCATAAAACCAAGTCTAGTTGCCCTTTCTGAAAGACAAACAAAACATTGCATCTCACCAAGCATTCATATAATGACTATCAGCGATGGATACAATTCAATCATTCCTAAAATGATAAGACATGTATCAAAGTTGAAAAGGTTTTTTTTTTGTTAAATATTATCTACATAAATGTACAAACATTGCCTACTTAAATTTAAATGAATATTATGCTTTTTAATATAGGCACGAGGAATGGACATACGGTAATGGCCAAAAGAAGCATCCACTTTTTATAATTCAAAATGGGAACGGCACAACGAAGGAAAATTTTATTGAGTGTAATCGACTTTATGGAAACATATTTGTTATGATTAATTGAACTTTAACTCATCATTTTTTCTATTAACTTAGCTAATATACTTGCAAGGTCACAGGGCGGCATCCTCATGGTAAATTTGGATTCTTTGAATAAAAGAGACGTGGAATCGCTACGGCTGGGTAAGCATATACGCATATATATACTTTTACGCAAGCATATAAACTTTATGTTATAATTTTATTTATACATTTTTTCTAGTCATGAGCAAAAGTTCAAGTTTATCAACACAAAATCGCTACCACAAATTAAGCATAAATGCAAATACTTGTTGTTGGGGATGGTCTGTTGCGAAGCCTACTGGAAAGGTTATTAATCCCAGGACGACAGATGATGAAGGAATTGAAGTAAGAATCATTAGAATATAAATGACTTATCTTTGACGACATAATTTACACTTTTTTTTTTTGTAGTCTGTCTGTAATGATCCGATTAAGCCAATCATCGAGTTAGTATATAAAATTATGAATTAATTATTTGGTTTATTTATTTATTTTTGATTTTAATATTTCTTCAATTCGAAATGTAGTACGTTTGATCTAGTTACATACCTTAAAGAATGTGTTGATTCTGAAGCTAACGGTTTATTAGTGGACCATTTACTTGACAAAGAAATGTTAAACCCTGAAAGGAGTCAATTTGGGCTATCATTTGATGATCTTCATCAGGTAAAATGAAGAATATTAGTTATATTAGTTATTAGTTGCATTCCATAAATTTATATTATATGTTAGTAATCAATGAAAACAATAGTTCATCTCCATCGCAAGCAATATTGACGTCAAGTAAGCTTTTCTCAATCCCTTTTAAAAAAATCTTTTCAATAAATTCATTCTTGTTGCAATTTATTTATGATGCATGTAGGTTATCTACGGAGTGTAAAGACCTCATTCGTAAATATTTTTTGATGTGTCGTAGACTTAAAGGAGCTAGCCAAGGCTTTGCTTCCTCAACTGCATTGCTTGAGGTACATTGACAAAAGAAATAATTTCATAACTATTTTGACAAAATATAAATTTGTAAATAATAAATCAATAACGTTAGATATTTATATTTTATTTGATACTATAATAAACGTAGACTTTACTGCGTCTAGCAAGTTGTCACTCTAAGGTGAGAAGAAATATTTGGTTTACTAATGATTTGTGAATATTATTGGTATCATTTAACGTTTCATTCACCATTTTTATTTTAAGCTATGTCTTCAAAGTGTTGGAAGTGTAGATGATGCATTAGTCAGTATATTAGTAGTAGAAGAAACTTTGGTATCAAAATATGGGTCATCCGCTTCTGTTCTTGGATTTGTTCCATTACTTGATGATCAAGAGAATCTGCACAAGTTGTATGCTTGTCAAAATTCCACATTCGGTGAACCGATATCAAATAATAAAAAATCGGTATAATTATAGAATTTTAAATGATTGAGAAATTTTATTTAATTATTAAGTTTACTAATTTAATTTATAAATTTATTTAGTCATTTGCTCAAGGTGTCAATGATCAACAAGATACCAATGAATATTTTTCATACCTTTGTCATGTTTCAAAGCAAGATAACGAAAAAATGTCAAGATTTTATCAACATTTGGTACGCGTTCTTAAATCTTTTGGAGATGGATCTGTTGAAAGCAGTGATACCAATAAAAATGGTATACACTTTGATAATTTCGCAGCTATTTTTAATGATGGACTAGATAGTTGAATTAGTTATTTTATTAATTAATTTTCACTAATTAAATGCTTTGACTTAGTTTATGCAATATGTTTAAATTGTATTTTTTTTTAAAAAAAAAACAAGTAACATTTTAATAGCTTTATTTACTGTATTATAATTACTGTATTAAAAAAATTTAATTAACATTAGATTACTAATTCTAACTTGTATATTAACACCTTACACAAAGTGATTAAGAGTAAACTAATACTTTGGCGATAAAAGATGTTATAAAAAAGCATAATTCAAAATGATTTAAAACTTATTTAACCATTTTTTTAAAGTGTAAGCAATTTCATGAAATCTTAAAATTTGTTATAAATTCACTTTTATTATATAAAAAATTAAAGAATTAAAATTTTATATGAGAACTGCCAAGGTAAAACCTGTAATTGTTAGTTTTCCAAAATTTCATTTTCAGTTTATATTGTCTGTTTTTAAAAGTGAAATTTCCGAAAATCAAGAATTACAAGGTTTTACCTTGATAGGTCTCATATATGTACGGATGTTCGATAAGTTCCTAGACAAGTATTGGTTTTTATTATATAAGATATTTAACGTTAATTTATTTAGTGATTTAAAAACAGGTCCTGTCCAGGGACTTATCAAACATCCGGTATAGGAAATTACTATTTTCACTATTTCAACCAAAGCTACTGTATACTGCAGTAGGACCGTAAAAGATATACCAATCAGATCTCTTCCGATAATCAGCACAGAATAAGATTATCAGATCAGGTATAATAAATTTCTTGTAAAATTTTAATGTACTACCTAACGTAAAGTTTTATTACATTAAACATATTGCGCATACTACAGTCTTATTGGAGTAATTGATATATGTTTAATTCGTTTAAAATGAACAATGTGAATTGCGTAACAAAAATTATACGTATAATTAGAAAGTTTAACAATATAATGGTTTCATCAAAAATTCATGTAGAAGACAAATAAACTTTGAAATGAATATAGTGATTCCAGTATGGCAGATTAATTAGACAAAAATTATGTACCAATGCAATTACATTTAAAACCGGTGGTTATAAAAAAACCAAGGCTGTTTTGTTTATTTACTGTTAGAAGAAAATGTTTACGGATCAATTTAAAAAAACTATAGTCCTAAACATAAATATATCGTTATAGTTAAGCACAAATAACTCTTATTTTATTTATATGTAGGTAGTTAATTGTTAAAAATAAGGATGTTAGCAGTCTAGTCTGATCCAGTATGGTCTATTTTGGTCCAGTCCAAGACTGGTCTATTATGGTATACGGTCTTAGAACTTTGTTAGTTCAGACTAGTTTTGTCTTAAGACTAAGAGCGAACTAATTTTTTTTCAGGTCTAGACTGGTCTTAAGACCAACTATAGTTCATTAGTTTAAGACCAGACCAAATAACATTACTAATTAAAAAAAACATTCGCGGCATTTTCACAATGAAAGAAATGGTTTGAAAATATTGAATAGAATTTTGTACCAATCTGAAAAATGATTGATAAATAAAATGTTTAGAAAATATAAACCTTTTTTCAAGAATATAAAATGGGCAAAATAAAATTACTGCATATTAGTAATAAATCAGTAACTAAATTTCTGTTGTAATTTTTTACAAAATACCAATTTTTGAAGATTATTAATTTGCTCAATCAATTTGATTTGTGTATAAAGCATATTTGGGTTGATACTAAAGCAACTTTAGCATGCTTAAATAAACTTGTTTGTGTGTACTAGTATGTTTAGATACAGTATATAAATAATTTAATTTATAAATTTTAGGTTTTACTAAATTACATCAGTAGTGTTTAACATCACAATTGCTATATATTAAAAATTAGTATTGTTTTTTTTTATTGTTAAAGGTTATACTTCATAGCAGTATTTTCATTATAATTATTTTTACAGAAATGAGAATACAACTAGACATATATGCAACTTTTAGTTGCTTATTTTAAGTAGTTCATTCTGGAGTTTTACATTAGCTGTTACATCTATGATCTGTTAGAAGATTATTCATTTAAATTCTCTAATTATTAACCTTATCAATTATTTTTAACTATCAGAAACCTTTGTATATATATATATATACTATTTGAATAACATATGCATTCTCTTTTTATATTAGTACTTAGGTTATTTTTTATTAGAAAGTTATCTGCTAGTAAGACTTAGAATACCTTTTTGTTAACTAATCTATTTACTTTATAGACTATTAACAGAGTTATACTTTTATAAAATTTACTTAAACCTTAGTATCTACTTTATAAATATTTTTAATACTTTGTATATTTCTGTTTTGTTCTTAAACTTTTAATTTAAATAACTTAAAAAAATTATAATTTGTTTCTAGTATATTAAGCTTAGTTAATATCTTATTCTTTTGGTTTAGATTTAACTATCTGATTAATAATACTTTTTGCTTAAAGGTTCTTGTTTGCCTGATTTTTTTATATTGATATTCATTTTTAAATCTAAATTTAACAGTAATATCATTAAAAATTAGTATTATTTTGCTATTTAGATTTTTTATTTTCTGTTTTTTTTTTAATTTTATAGATTTATATAATTACAAAAATTTATTTTGGATTTGTATTTTTGACACCAGTTTGCATTTTTTTGTATAACCAAGATTATATAAAAGTTCTATAATCTGCTAGTTATATTAGTGCAACTATAATTACAAATATTTTATCTTTACTAATTAAAAAAAAACTTTTGTTACAATACAAATATTTTTTTAAATTTTTGTTTCTAATAAGTTTTGAACTTATAATCTGTTGCTTAAAAGAGTAACAACTTATTTACTTTATAAGTTATTATATTTCAAAATTAGTATTGTTAAATTTTCTTTTTAGTAAACAATTTTTAATTTTTTAATAAAATTTTGTAATAATAAAAACTCTAATAACATTATTAAATTTATTTTTAGTAATCTTTTAATGATCTATTAATAAGCTTCTAATAACAGCTCTGTTAAAAATTATCTATTAACTAATACTAAATATAAATTTAAACCAATATTATTACTATAGTTCAAGTTTTTAGTTTTAAATTTTATTAGCAAAACTATATAAGATAGATGCTAAAAAAAAATCAAATTAACAATTTTTTTAAAATAAATTTTTTAAGCTTAAATAATTTAAATTTTACTTAAAAACATTTTTCACTTAAGAAATATTGCTGCATTAATAATATTTTATAATATAATCATTTTAAAATTTGTATTCTTATATAAGTTAATATAGATTTTATAATATAAAAATTAATTTTTTACAAAATTTATTTTGTGTCAATTTGGCTTTCTTTTTTATATATTGGAAAACAAGTTTTACTTAAACATGCCAGTAGTGTTCAACACTATATATTTTTACAATAAAATTTAGAATTAAGGTGTGGTTATAAACTAAAAAGAAGTCAGATATGAAGGATCAAATTTTGGTTAGCATGAGGCTTTAAATATTTTTACTTAATATATCTGATTTCCATTCCTTAGTTTTTGCAACTGTGATGTTGACCACTAGTGCGTTTTAGTAACCTCAAAAATATTAATCGTTTAAACGATTTGATTTATATATTCAAAAATATTAAAATAGAGAATATAAGGATTGGATTTAGTTATACAAATTATCTACAAGTTACACTTAATTCTGCAAATTTTTGGCTAATATATTATGCGCAATTTGACTACGTATAACTAAATACCTAGACCAGTGGCACTGACAGATTTTCATTGATCGACAGCGATTGACCAATTAGATTACAAAAAACTGCCGTAACTCGAAATTTCGTCTATATAACCATCTTCTGTGCGTTAGTAAAAAAATTCCTTGCAAAATTTTAGTATAAGACAAGTATCGTTATAATTATAAACCTGACCCTAATGTAACGTTTTATGACTTTAAAAGAATTATCGATCAGTGAAAGTCTGTAGGTGCCACTGGTGTAAGATTGACTGTTGGTGGTCCGTGCCAATCCTGAACACTAATGTTAAGTAAAATATTCCGACTCTTACATAATTACGCGAAATAAACCAATCAAAATTGACTATATTCGGCACTTTTATACGAAAAGTAAATGGTTTATTTTGTTTTTAACTTCATTTTGCACCTTTACGAATAATGGATATCTTAAGTTATCCAGTACTGTATTAAAAAATATACAGCATATAAAACATTCACCTTTTTATTAATAAAAACTTTAAATGATTATAACTTCTTAAAACAAACTAGGTCAGAAAACCCTTCGACAAATTGATAGATTTTTGGCCAATCCACATTTTTTTCGGACGATTTTTTATTATATTTTGTTTTAAAAAAGTTATGATGAATTAAAGTTTATAATGATTTAAAAAATTGGAGTTGAAAAGAAAATATATATGTTTAATCAGCCAATTAAAATCAACTATACCAAAATTAACCAATCAAAATTGATTTATAAGCACCAAAAATAGGTGCTCCAAATAACACTAATACCAATTATAACATAAATGTATTAACTTTAAATAAAATTTACTACTTTTGGAGATTATTTGTTCAAAATAAATACAACCAACACTCCTACAGTCACCCGTTTTACAACCACATATTCTTTATAAGCACACTTGAATAACAAACCATCTATTAAAGTATTATAATTATCAAGCCTTAAGTTTTGTTAGGAATTCCAATAAATAGATACATATAATTAACAAGCAGCCCAGATGTGGAAAATCTAAAATTTCGAATTATATCAATAATAATGATTAATATTAAGATTTAGGTTGTATAAAATTAATGTCTTGGTTTTCGTAACCCAGTTGGGTTAAATTTGAAATTTTTTAATAATCAGTAGATACTTTAAAAAATTTTTACATAAAAAAATCGAGTGACCAAGGTTGTTTTAGAATTTTAATGTCAATGAAAACCAAGAAATTAATTTGTATGACCTTCATGAAAACTTTCATAAACTTACAAAATGCCAGTATAAGATGGTGTACGTCCAGCGTTAGGATCTTGGTCAGAAATTTTTTCATTTGTTAAAGAAATTATAGAGAATGCTAAAGCGACCCACGATGCCCACTTTATCTTTAAAAAGAGTTACGACATTGTTAATACAGAAATCTAACGATATGTACGCTGATTCCAAGTTACCTTTATAAGTAGACCAACCGTGCCTGTAAAATTTAATTTGAATTTTCACTACTGGACAAAACTACGCTTGCACTTTATCATAAATGAAACCAAATAGAAAACACATACTTAACAGAAGTGATGCAACTCCATAAAAATCAGGATCAATTTCATCTGGTTCTTTCTTTGGCATATGGTACTTAACAGTATTATTAGGACGTCGTGGATCGGCAGTTGAAGGTTGAATTGCAGACATGATTCTTAAGGGAGTGAGTGGATCTTTGAGCGATATAACTAAAGAATTGGATCTGAGTGCGTACATACGTTAACATTATCTACTATATCACGTTATTTGTATTACTTGTAGAAAACTACGTTTTTGATAAGATTGGAACCGTTTAACCGTTTAAAAATTCCATAGTTCCGGGCAGAATTATGTTAGTTGTGGGCCGGAATTATTTTAATGCCAGCCAAATTAAACGGTTAAACGGTTAAACGGTTAAACGATTAAGAAAATTTTAGGTTCCATCGATTACAAAATCACGGGAAGATGGCCTTGATTTGAAAATTTGATGACGTAGCAGTGAATTTCTGACTAGCATCCCCCCAAAATTTTCATAAACTACGTAGGAAATTCTACCACATATATAAGGTCACTTTCCGAAATCTCGTTTTGCATTCATTCTTGATAGTTTTCTGTTCTTGACACTTTTCTAATTAATCTAAACGGGGTTTCTTTTCGTATTGTCACTTATTTTGAACTTTGTTCTTCGACGATTTCCCTGGGCTAAATTGTATACATTATTATTACTATCCTTTTTGTCAAATTAATATGGCGGGTTCCGAGCTTTCCACTCCTGAATTATATGCATTGAGATTAGTTGATCCTAATATAAGTATGGAATCTTAGTTTCTCCTAAGCACTGATATTTCTTCTGTTGTGTGTTTACTGATCTTGTTAATACAATGTCACTTCTGATATAGCGTTTAAAACAAAATTATCAATTGCTATTAATCTCAGAGATTCTGTCGAAGTCTATCAAAATGCAGATTATAACCGTTTTCTTCAAGCTTTGATGCCCGTGTTAACGAAAATGCTAACGGAGGAACAACCCGTTTTCGATAGCAATTCCGAAGAGCAGGTATACAAATACTGTATGTACTCTTTAAATGTAAACCAATTCCTTTATTATTCACGTTTTTTCTCTTTCACTTTTTTTTCTAATACAGAAATTGCGAAATCTATATTTAGAAATATTACATCGGTTGCCTCAAAACGATTCGCTTCTACCATATGCCTCAAACCTTCTGAAAACACTAATGGAACTGTTGAAGAAAGAAAATGAAGATAATGCGGTTATCTGCTTAAAAATTATTATCGATTTGCACCGGAGTTATAAACATCAGTTAGTAGACTTAGTCAAGCCTTTTTTAGACATTGTCCAAGAAATGTACAAGAATATGGAGCAAACAGTAAAGGATTCCTTTGATTCACCAGGAATTGTTGCCACACCAAACGTTGGCACTGTAAGTACAATAAAAAAATAAGCATTTTTCGCGTTTTAGACTGAGAACATTTAGATTATATAACTATTGGTCTTATTAAATTATTTTTATTCGCGTTTTTACGTGTCATTCAGCCAGTTCAACCAATAGTACTTGTTCCTCCTTCTTCACGTCCATCGTCGCCTGTTTCAGACGTTACAGCAAATGAAACTACTCCCAATAAAGTTTTGGCTGGAAGCTTACACAGCTTTAAAGTCTTGACCGAATGTCCTATAATTGTAGTCTTACTTTTTCAGTCGCACAGACACTTTGTTAATGACAATATTGGAAATTTCGTTCCACTCATTATTAAAGTACGTTATGAAAACATTAACCTCTTAAAGGATTTATAAACATTAGTAAAATATTAACATAGTTATGAAAATGATATATCCATATTATATTAATTTAAATAGACATTGGGACTACAGGCTCGTCCCCAAGCTGAAGCACAAGAAGCAGCTAGGGCTAGAGGTGAAATATTTGTTGGTGTTGCACCAGGAATTAGAGATCGCGCGAAATATACAGAATTCATTATAGCTCAAGTTAAAGTACGTTTAAATTATTTTATTATCATTTTCATTTTGTCATTTGTTTCATAGTTTTTTACGTTACTTGATTCACATAGACCATGTCTTTTTTGGCGTACGTTCTTCGTGCATATACTAATGCATTACAAGAATACCAAAGTATGATACCTGATTTTGTCATACGATTACTTCAAGATTGTCCACCTGAGGCCTCAGCAACCAGAAAGGTAATATCTTGTTAAATCACATGCTATCATATGATACAGGTTATCACGTGATTTATAACACTAACCTATTACTAATTGGTACTACAGGAATTGCTGGTCGCGACTCGACATATTCTCTCAACCGATTTTCGCTCCGCTTTTGTAAGCAAAATTGATATTCTTCTTAATGAGAAAGTTCTAATTGGTAGTGGGGTTACATCTCATGATACTCTTCGGTAACTTAATATTTCATCTTTGCACATTATATTAATTCATGAATACAACATTAAATTTTAATGTGTATTGTTGAATAGGCCTTTAGCATATAGTATGTTGGCAGACCTAGTCCATCATGTACGGAATGAACTTTCTCCAGCGCAACTTTCAAGAACCGTATATATTTATTCGCGTAATTTGCATGATCCAACCTTGGCTGCTAGTATTCAAACTATGTGCTCTAAACTTTTGCTAAATTTAACTGAATGTATTGTGAAGATTCCTAAGAAAGATGGCAAAGATGAAGGTTTAATAATTAATTTTATGATATATTTGTAACCACCGTAATATTGTGCTCATTTTTTAATATTAAAATTTACAGCAAGAGATTTGCTAATCAAAGTTTTGGATACTTTTGCTAATAAATTTGTAACCCTGAACTTGGTATTTGCTGATATTCAGCGACAACAACGAAGGAAAAAAGCTGCTGCTAGTGATTCAAATATAATAGAAAAAATTGATGACTTTGATTTTGAACAAGCACGTCCTATTAATACGTCTACACCTGGTGAACTTCAACATGATGCTATAAATGGTTTGCATATGCTTATTAAGTTTATAAAATGTGTGCGTGTTTTTTTTTTTTTTGTTTTTATATATAAATTTTCAATTTTATCTAGACGGAAGATTTCTGTTCAGAAATCTAGTTACTGGTCTTAAACCAATCATCCAATGGTTAAAAGAGTGCAATCCACCACTTCCAAACAATTCCAAGACCCCTGTTCAACAACCCAATTCAGTTGCTCGTGGATTTACTCAAGAACAAGTAGATATTTTTATTGGTTTGTTTAGAGAGGGTGTACGTTGCTTTGATTATTTCAACATAGACAATGTGGATACGAATCAGGTCAAATATTCTGATAAGTTAACTCCTATAGAGATCCCAAGTAGGATTGGTCCATATTCGAAGGTGGAAAAGGAAGCACTTGAACATTTCAGTTCTGCTTTTGTAATGGTCGATCCTGCTATATTTCAGGAGATTTTTGCTTCACAAATGAATTTTTTTTTCGATCAAATGCTACAAAATACTTCCCTTCTTCAAATACCTCAGTATTTTTTAGCACATAACGACGTAATTTCTCAAAGCTTTGCAGGAATTTTATTGAGATTCCTTGTAGATAGATTAGACAAACTTGGGGGTCCTGATCCTTTATATTCACAAGTAATGCTTCGGTTGTTTAAACTAGCATTCATGGCTGTGACATTATTTCCAAATCATAATGAAAGCGTGCTTCATCCACATCTTGCAAACATAATAACGTCTTCCATGAAACTTTCTGCCAAGGCTAAGGAACCGATTAACTATTTCTTACTTCTTAGAGCACTTTTTAGAAGCATTGGTGGTGGTAGATTTGAAACATTGTATAAAGAAGTCTTTCCATTGCTACAAGTGCTTCTGGAAGGGCTCAACTCATTATTATCACTAATACATAAACAACGCATGCGAGATTTATTTGTTGAGCTCTGTCTCACTGTACCTGTGAGGCTTAGCGTACTTCTACCTTTTCTTAGTTACTTAATGAAGCCTCTTGTCTTGGCTTTACAGGCAGGCCCAGAATTAGTTACACAAGGCCTTCGGACCTTGGAACTCTGCATTGATAATCTAACACCTGAATTTTTGGATCCTATCATGGCTCCGGTCATTAATGATCTTATGAATGCACTCTGGAAACATCTAAAACCAACGCCATATAATAATACTCATAGTCATGTAGCTATGAGGATTTTAGGTAAATTAGGAGGAAGAAATCGACGTATGCTTAAAGATCCTGCGCAACTTAATTATTATGCACCACCATTGACCGGAATTGATTTACAGATTTATTTTGAGCCGCATACAAATCCACATAATTTACCATTAGACGAAGGCTTATCACTTGCTGCAAGGGTGCTACAAGATCCTAATACTACTTTCTTTTATAGAAAAAATGCGTATAAATTTCTAGTAGCTACTATTCCCTTGTTTATTAATTTGGACGAAGGACCAGAAAATCTGGCTATCTCAATAACAGCAAGAGTTCAACAACAATTACTGCAAAATAATGAAGGGGATGATATGGAAATAATCCCATTAAGCACGGAAAATACACATGGTGATATTCCAATCGTAACAGATGAATTTCGTGAACTTTCAATAAACAATATGCCGAGTAAAGAAGGGCACAAACAAATATTGAAAAGAAAGGTTGTACAGGAGGAAACGCTGCAAAATGTGATATATTCTCTTTTTGTAGCGTCGTCATTACAAGATCTCAAAGATCAAGCATGGCCATTTCTTGAAAATATTTGCCGACATTTTGCATTATTAGAAGTTAGTGAAGCCCTAAATTATCGTTATGCAAGAGAAAAAAGGTTTGATTTTAATAACGACGAAAAGCAATATAGTTTGGAGACCAAAGTAATGGTAGAAGCTTTGGTAGAGGTCATAACGTCAGAGAACACCAATCTTAGTAAGCTTGCTGAAACTGCTTTGACTTTAATATATGAAACATGTGTCATTATTACTGGATCTAAGGATGCACTTATTCGCTTTCCATTATTTCATGTATTGGCATCTCGTTTTTGCTCTTGTTGCTATAAACAAGAATGGTTTCGCAAGGATGGAGGCTGCACGGGGATCTCGATTCTCAGTTCTAAACTTGACATGGGTACGCAATGGATGTTAGAACATGAAGTGGAATTTGTCAAATCTTTGCTTTTCATTTTAAAAGATATGTCTCCAGACTTTGCAGCTGGTTATGTTGAGAATGCTTCTCAGACACTCCTACACGTTTTAACAATTTGCAATCAACAAGAACAATCAGAAAGCCATAGTGAAGATGTTGAAATGATAGATTCAAAGGACGAGAGACAAACAAAGTTTGACAAGCTCATTACTTTACTAACTTCAGAGTTGTCTAATGCAAATTCTGCAGTAAGAGAAACAGTACAACAATCACTTAAAATAATTGCCGAACTGAAACAATGTAATGTTACTGACTTGCTTTCTACCGCACGAGACACATTGCTTAGTCCCATTTTCGGTAAACCGTTTCGAGCCCATCCCGCCCCAATGCAAATCGGGCACATTGATGCAATTACATATTGTTTGCAATTACAGCCTCCTTTATTAGATTTTAGTAATTATGAAGAGCTTGTTAGGCTTTTGAATGAAGCTTTGACGCTTGTAGATACCGATGATCAAGTTTTGGCTAGTCGTTCAACACAGTATAAAACTTCTACAGCTGGGATTAATCTTAGAATAGTTTGCATTAAGTTATTATCCGCGTCTATGATGCGTTCAGATTCCTTTCCACCAAATTCTGCAGTTGCTACTCGGACTCGTATAATTGGTGTTTTTTTCAAATCATTATACTCAAAAGCACCAGAGGTAGTAGATGTCGCGAACAAAGGGCTTCAACAAGTTCTTCAACAACAACACAAACTTCCTAAAGATCTTTTACAAGCTGGTTTGAGACCGATCTTAGTCAACCTGTCAGATCATAAAAAGCTAACTGTAGCGGGACTTGAAGGTTTAGCTAGACTTCTTGAATTGCTCACAAATTATTTTAAGGTTGAAATTGGAAGAAAATTACTCGACCATCTTCGCCAATGGGCTGAACCGACAGTTCTACAAGAATCTGCTGGCAAGCCACTTATCGAAATAGAATCTATTAAAATTATAGTCGCAATCTTGAATGTTTTTCATCTTTTACCTCCAGCCGCCTTCGTCTTTTTGGACGATCTAGTTACTATTGTATTAGAGCTGGAGGAACAGCTGCGTCGATCCATGTCCAGTCCTTTTCGTTTTCCTCTTATCAAATTTTTGAACCGTTATTCGTCTAATGCTATTGAATATTTTTACAATAAAGTTGGCAATGATAAATTTATTCGATTATTTATTAATATCTTGGGGAATGACCAAGCTACTCAACTCAGAGAAGACATTATGAAAAATCCATTACAACTAATTGATAAAACTTCCAACATTCAGGACTTGGATAATGCAGATGAAGTGAAATTTCAGAGAATTGTTATTATTCTAGAGATTGTAAAATTCCGTCCTAGCTGGTTGGTTGAGCCTTCTTCCGAACCTATTCTTAAATCCATCAAGGAAGCATGGAATGATCCGGGGCGTCTGGAAAGATTGAAACGAGAAGATACTTTAAACTTGTCTCAATGCCGTGAATCCAAACACCTTGTTGAGATCTTCATCTATTATCTAAAAGAAAATCCAGATGATATTGATTTGTTGTTCGAATTAGTAACTATATTTTCTTATGAAAGTGTAATTGATTATACATTCCTAAAGAAATTTTATCAGGAAGAAGTAGCAATGAAATATAATGTGATACAAAAAAGAAAAATCCTTGACAAGTTTTTGAATAGTTTCCTTGATCCTTCAATTCCTGCTAATATTAAGATGCAATCTTTGAAAGTTATTATTACTCCAATGCTTTTGTTTGCATTTGCCAAAGGACAAGAATATGAGCAAATTATTGGAACTATTCAAATGGATAAAATTCAGCATATTTGGCGTTATCTAACCGAAACTCATGATGAAATTGAAGATTCATTACGTATTGAGGTTCTACAATTTTCAACGCTTCTTGTGCAACGCGTGCCACATCTTATTAGTGCACGAAGCGACCTCGCAAAAATTGGTTGGAATTGGTCCAGGGCTGATGATATAACTGCTAAACAAACTGCATTTGTCTTTTTGGCCCAAATTTTTGCGGAATTTGACTCGGTTAATTCAAAAATTTTATTCCAATCTTATTTTGCACTTTTAAGAGCGCATCAACTAGAAGCAAGAACATTAGTAAAACAAGCTTTAGATATTCTTGCACCTGTGATTCCAAAATTAAAAACTCATCATCCACTTCCGTCTAAAGAATCTTTTGATGAATCCAAGAAAGATTCAAAAAATAAAAAAGCTCCAACTCCAACTTGGATTCAATACGCGAAAAAAGTTTTACTAGAGGACGGTCACAGTGTTTCTCAATTAGTTAATGTATACCAATTGCTAGTGCGCCACCCTGATTTGTTTTATGAACACAGAGAGCATTTTATGTCACAAATTGCAAATACCTTAACAAGATTAGGATTACTTCAAAGTGCTACTGCTGAGACGCGACTTCTAACCATAGATCTATCCGAATTAATATTAAAATGGGAAAAGCGTAGAATTTCTGAAAATCGCATAACGGAACAATCAAGTGCAGCGTCAACTCCTGCTATGACACCGGACAAGCGTCGCATTGACTCAGAATCCGAGCATTCTTCACGTAAACGGATGTTGATTGAACATGGTGGCGAATATAGGAGTGTAATTGCAGAACAAAACCAAAAGTATACCCCAAACATAAATCTGCGAGAAAGTATTGTTGGATACCTCACTCGATTTGTGTGTACATCCACCGAATCTGTTAGCAAAACTGGATTGGCTCGTCGTGCTTTAGAATTAATAAAAGAATTTTTACTTCCTGACTTTTGGCCCGAGGTCAACGTGAAACTTTCTACCCTTGATAGAACACTCAAATATACAGAAGTCAACCAAAATATACTTAATAGTGTTTGCAATAGTCTAGAAGTTTTAAATGTAATACTTGAAAGAAAACCAGCCGATTGGTGCCTTGTAAATATTGTACATCTTCAACAATTATTAGAACATAGCATCGGAAGCACGCAAATAAGGATTCAAGAATGTCTTCATCCAGTACTTGTTCATATATATAAATCTTTGGCTCCTCCACCATTTGATGAAACTACTACTCCCTTAAATCCAGAACAGCCATCTTCACCTGATTCTGAAGTTGAAAATTTTATTAAAATTATCCACACTACAATTCAAGAAGCTCTTCAAAACATGAATAACTTATATACTGCAATGATGTTATTAAAATCTGTGGGCTGTAATACTCCAAAAAACATTGATCCTTTTCTATCAGGAATAATTCAAGTTATACAAAAACTTATAAAAGATTTACAACAAAATGTTTCCAATAATTTAAATGGCGCGCAGGCACCTGACTCTCCGATTAGCATTCTTATAATGGCGTTACAACTTGTAAATTCACGAGTTTCAGAGTTGACTGATCAAAGACCAATTTTCCTTGCAGCACTTTCCCAACTAACAGAAAAAACCGAAAAAATTAATAATTATGAGCTTTCTCGAACAATTTTTGAAATGGTTAAAGAATGGGTTGTCAGTAAATTGGAACCTTTTCCCACTCTGGAGGAAAAATCAGACTTACTCGTCAAAATGTTATGTTTTGAATCTTTAGATGATAAGACTTTGATTGAAGATTTTTTGAATCTTGTTATCTCTATATATAGTGATCCTTCTTTTACTAGAACTGAGATGACAGTGAAGTTAGAAAAAGCATTTTTAATTGGCACTCGTTATAATAATCCTAAAATTAGAAATCGTTTTATGGAAATATTTGACCATAGTATGGCTCGATTATTGTCAACGCGTCTTTCATATATAGTATCAGACCAAAATTGGGAGTTTTTAGCAAACTATTTTTGGCTTCATCAAGCTTTGGATGTTCTTTTGGGTTCTGTTTCGTCTAAGAAAAGAATTCAGCCACCAACATACAGTTTGCAAACAAAATCTATTACAACCTTTGGAGAGTGTTCGAATTTATCATCATTGACTCCTAGTAAAGAACTTGAAGACTTTTTAATGAAACATCGAGAATTTTTGCGTGATCTGAAAAAATTACGTATCAGTGATATATTACCACATTTGAAACAATTACATTATTTAGATGATAATTTAGCATATAAACTATGGGTAGGCCTTTTTCCCTTTTGCTGGGCCATTGTTCCTTCTAAGGAACGACAGGACTTGTCTAATAACTTGATAGCGCTATTGTCAAAAGAATATCACGCGATACAATCAGAATTAAGACCGAATTGCATACAAGCGTTATTGGAAAGCATATCACGTTGTTCGCCCACCATTAGACTGCCACCACACTTAGTAAAATACCTTGGAAAGTCTCATGGCGCCTGGCATACAGCTATGGAGATTCTCCAGACCACTTTTGAAGGCATCAAAGAAGACGATAAGTTTAAAGAAAGCACTTTAGATGCGTTATCTGATTTGTATTCAACTCTATCAGAGGATGATATGTTCTACGGCGTGTGGAAACGACGATGTAAATTTCCAGATACAAATACCGCAATATCATATGAACAATGTGGAAACTGGACACAAGCGTTACTTGCATACGAGAACGCGCAAACAAAATCGCGAGCATCGGGTTCTCCGTGTACTGAGTCAGAATATTTGCTGTGGGAAGATCATTGGGTCATATGCTCTCAAAAGTTGCAACAGTGGGACATTCTTATTGACTTTGCCAAAAACGAGAATAATATAGACTTAATGTTTGAGAGTGCTTTCCGTTCAATAGATTTGGCTACTGAAAAAGAGTTTTTCGAACAAAATGTTCAAGCATTTTCAGAGTCACATCCGAATCCAAGACGAAAAATGTTTGAGGCATTCATGAATTTAATGAAATCTCAACAATCAAACAACTATGATGATTTTAAAAAAATCTCTGAAGAAGCTCATCAATCAGCTTTACGAAAATGGCATACGCTTCCAAACGTAGTTTCACAGAGCCACATCCCTTTACTTCATTCATTCCAACTTTTAGTTGAATTTGACGATGCTACAAGAATGTTTTCATCCTTAGCTGATATTAACCACCAAAATGCTGATACTAAAGCTAGTGAATTAAAGAGTGTATTGCAAAGCTGGCGAGAACGATTACCAAATATGTGGGACGATATAAATGTGTGGAGCGATATTGTTGCTTGGAGACGTCATGTTTTTAATGTAATAAATAAATCATTTGCACAATTTCAAGCCCAGAACACAACTAATACCATGGCAAATACCAATTACCCATTCCGCGGGCATCACGAAACAGCGTGGACCATCAATAGATTCGCACACGTCGCGAGAAAGCATCAACTTTCTGAAGTGTGCATCAACTTTTTACAACTAATTTATAATTTACCGAACATTGAAATACAAGAAGCCTTTTTGAAGTTAACAGAGCAAACTAAATGTCATTATCAAAACCCGAACGATGTGGCTAATGCTCTAGATGTTATAAACAATACTAATCTTAATTATTTTGGGTCTCAACAAAAGGCTGAATTTCATACTTTACGTGGAATGATACAAGCCAAATTGGGTAGAGACCCTGAAGCTAATGATAGCTTTTCACGAGCTGTGCAAGTGGATATGCGCCTTCCTAAAGCATGGGCAGCATGGGGACATTATTATGATAACAAATTCAAAGCAAATCCCGACGAAACTACCTTCGCTGCTAATGCTTTGAGTTGTTATTTACAGGCAGCCGGCCTTTATAATAATCCTAAATCTAGAAAACTTCTCGTTCGCATTTTATGGCTTTTGTCTGTTGATGATGATAAAGGACATATTTCTCGAGTATTTGAGACATATAATAGTAAGAGTGAAGTTCCAGTATGGTACTGGATAACTTTCATACCGCAACTTATAGCATGTTTATTGCATAAAGAAGCAAGGCACGCTCGTACAATTCTTATGAAAATTGCTAAACAATATCCCCAGGTAATCAATGACGTTATTGTAAAATCTGCTGTTAAAATAAAAAAATAAAAAATAAAAAAAAATTGTCGTGTTATTTTAAATAGGCCTTGCACTTCCAATTGCGAACAGCCCGAGAGGAATCCATATTGATTAAAAGACAGGCTCAGGCTGTTCAACAAGGGCAGGCTCGTGCAGGACAAATTTCATCTTCAATTGCTAATACTTCAGGAGCTCCACAAATGCCTCCATCCGTTCCCGGTAGTGAAGGTGTGGTATTACAGTCAGCAAGTCAATTAAATACAAATGTAATTGTCAATGGAAATGGTCACAGGCCAATGCAAGTGAGTCCAGAACAATCTAGCCCCAGTCAGGCAAGTTCCGGCCAAATGAGCCCTCAGGCGATAAACTTTTCTCGATCAAGTCCCATGCCATCACAACCTCCTCAAAGTCCCGCGATGCAAATTGGAAATAATGGTAATAATGTTATTAATGGAGCAATTAGTCATATGTCGTCATCCTTGCCTAATACTCCACACAACATGTCAAGTATGAATGGAATCCATAACGGTATGGCCTCAAGTGTGCCAGGTACGCCATTAAGTGGCCATGCGCCTACTACACCAACGAATGGAATTATACATAATACACCCATTACTCCTACAAATGTATCTCAAAATCCGCTTCCCTCAACCCCGACTAATAACGGTGATGGAAGATCTCCAATTACTCCTGGGCTTGGAATAAATTCGAATCATCATGTATTATCAAATCTTGCACATACACCACAATCTCAACAAGCATCGAAGCAACCATGGGAACATATTGAGGATGTCATGTCAATTTTAAAAACATCATTTCCATTGCTTGCTTTATCAATCGAAACTATGGTGGATCAGATCCAACTGCGTTTGAAACCATCATCTGACGAAGACATTTACCGACTGATTGTTGCGTTATTAAATGATGGAGTACAGGTATTACCACTTATCTCCTTTTTCCTTGCTAAATATCTATCTATTTGTGCATATCTATCTGTTTGTGCTTAAAATTTAAACCAATGCTTTATTGTAGCAAATTATTAACCGATTAAACTGTCCTCCTGATAATGGTATGTTAACCGCGACGATTGAAGGGAATATTAAACGATTCGCAGAAAATTTATTACCGGGTGCTATTAAGGTTTTTTATACGTTTAACATTTTATCAACAAATTGTTGTGTTCAATTGTTTTTAATTTTATTTGTTGATTTTTATCAGACAGCATTTGTAAATGACTTTATCGAAAAAAAACCGGACTTGATGCAATACGTCGAAACACTCCGTAAATGGAGATATCGATTTGAAATTGTTTTGGACAGTAAACCTCGAACACAGCATTTGGAACATTTTAGTCCATATCTAGTTGAATTCCAACACCAAAAATTCGAAGAGGTTGAAGTTCCAGGGCAGTACTTATTGGTAATGTCTATTGCAATTTACATGTTTATTAATTAATGTCTAGCATTGTGCTTACTCGATTCTTTTTGTTTAGCATAAATACCACAATAATACTGAATTCGTTCGCATCGACCGATTTATGTCAGAAGTTGAGGTTATTAGATCACATGGAATCTGTTATCGAAGGCTTACCATACGTGGACACGATGGGAGTCTCCACCCTTTCGCCGTTCAACTTCCATCAGCAAGGCAAAGTCGTCGCGAAGAACGAATAATTCAACTTTTTAGGATATTAAATACGTAAGTCACTTTACAACTCACTTAATTATCTTAATTATTAACGTGCCATTACTTTAATAATAATATTTTTAAATGTTTAGTGTACTGGAACGCCGTAAAGAAAGTCGCAAGCGTAATCTTTCCTTCCATCTCCCTTTAATTATCCCATTAGGACCTCAGATTAGGATAGTTCAGGACGATCCTTCATATTGTTCCTTGCAAGAGGTTTACGAAGATCATTGCGACGTTACTGGAATTTCTAAAGATGAAGTAATAATTTATTATACTAATAAGATGAGAGCCAACATGCCTTATATTCAGACGGTAAGATTACATCTATATATTTTGCCAATTGCACAATCTCTGCTATGATGATATTAAATTATCCGGGTAAATCATTATTCATCGTTATTCACTTTTGGTGCTTTTGGTGGCCATTAGCAATTTTTACCCGGGTATAATCTCTAATAGGCCTAGTAATCTAGTAATCAAGAATTTTTCGAATATGAATTATGTATAATAATTTATTATCGTGACTGAAAGATCGTGACTGAAAGTATCAATTTTATATTTTTAATGTCATCAACTATAGGCGAAGGACATGGGAAACTTGAGAGTCGAAATTGCTGAACAAATTGCATCTAAATTTATTCCAAGTGACATACTGACAAAGGTTAGTTTATACTAAATAATTTCATAATTTCAATTTCATAATTTCTTATTTACTTATCTCATACTGATTTGATTCGATTATTTAAAACAGTTTATGACCAAAACCATGAAGTCGCACGAAGATCTTTGGACTATAAGAAAACGATTCACCACCCAAATGGCGGCAGTATCTTTTATGACTTATATTATGTCTATTAATCAAAGGCATCCGCATAAGTTTATGATCTCACGAAATACTGGTAACATCTGGATGACTGAATTACTTCCTGGTATGTCACTTATTCAAATGAAGATCATGTTTCAAAAAGATAAACTTTTATCTAATTTTTTAAATAAACGTATTAGCATTCACGCAGAATATGCCAATGTTACATAATAATGAAGCGGTGCCATTCAGGTATACACGTAGTCTACAGCATTTTATGACACAGATTGGTATAGAAGGCGTTTTTAGCTCAGGTTCGGTTTAAATTTATTTGTAATTCGTAATGGAATATGATTCGTATTGAAAACATTGAATTATGTCATGACATTTATGAACAGCATTAACGGCAATTGGACGCTGTCTAACCGAACCCGAAGTAAGTTTTTCTTAATTTAATCATTAATTAATAAATAAATAAATAATAATAAACTAATACTTCAATACAAATTTTCCAAATTTTATAAGTTTGATTTGGGACAATATCTGGGCATATTTATCCGAGATGAACTAATTACTTGGCACTTCATGGTCCAAAGGCCTGTTAACGAACAAAATCTTCGACAAAAAGTAGCGTTAAATGTGGATCAGATTGTTAATAAGGCTCAAGCCATTGGAGGTATTGATGTAGAACGAGAAAAGGTATATAATGTGTGAAATGTTGATTTTATTATGTCGAAAAAATTTAACAATATTAAATCATATAACATTTTTAATAGCCTAATCTTTTTAAATTGAGTGGTTCAGTATTAGAATTAATAAAAACAGCGAGTAATTCACAAAACTTGGCTGCCATGGAAGTGTGTACCTTTTTTTTATTATTATAGTTTTTTAATTATCATCATCAGATATTTTAACTAATTGCGTTTATTTATTGTCATAGGTTAATTGGATGCAATGGTTGTAAATTTTATTTCATAAAATATGTAATATTTATTTTGTTAGCAAGCATATTTGCGTTGATAATTAACAGTGTAAATAGAATAATCAAATATAATATACATAAATACGTACATGCGTACGTATATACATGGTTGAGTCATACGATGATCTATTTATAAATATGGAAAGGAACAAGAATGTTTTCAGAACGAATCGACTACAATGCGAGTATGTACTACATCTAAGATTTCATACCTGTGTGTGACAAATTAAAATGTCAACTTTATTTAGTAAGATTAGCGATAATATGATCTGTTGTTGGATTGAAAGATCCTGTTTACTAGTTTGTGGCTTTCAATTTGAATCATAAAACGCGGCTAGGAATCTTCGAAACAAAACGCGCAAATCAAAAGTGAAAATCTTATAGTAATAAGCCACAATTCGATAAAAACCAAGATTTTCGAAATAATTAAAATACTCATTGAAGTAATCATAAGTAATCATTACTGCTACGTAAAGAAATTTGGAATAAACTGTGATTATTTATCATTTCGATATGTATTTGTAGTTTTAAATTTTGAGAAAAAACAACCTTTCAAAAAACTCTTCATATCACAATAAATTAAAGTTGTCTTGATATGTCTTGTATGAATAATTTGATGTCACACTGCCGCTAATCTTCCGTTTTCATGCCTCTTTCTCTCCTTTCAACTTTACCCGCGCTGTCTGCAGGACAACCAATGTACACTTTTATATGTTCACATCGCCCATCGCCGCTTCCATTATCGGTATTAAAGAATGACGTCAATAAGCGAGGCGTTTTGTTTTCATCTCGCACAAAAACCCAATTTTCACTGGCCGAAAACATCCTCGCTTTTGTCAAACATGCTGCAACAAAAATTTGTCATTTCCCCCCTCATTCCCCCTCTGACATATAAAAGTTGTCTATCTTTACTTTTTAAAATCTATTATTTCTTCCATTTCAATATCTTTGAATATAAATAAAAAAAAAACTCGTAACCAACCTATTTTGGATAAAGTTTTGGTCGTTTTATTATATTCATGTCTTCTCTAATAAGTACTAGCGATAGTGAAAATTCTCTCCCTTCAATCAGAAGTCACTTAGGTTTGTTGAAATGTAAATGGGATGATTGCTCTTCAAGCTTTAGGCTTTTAAACGACTTAGTAAACCATTTGCACGAAGGTAGCCTATAAATACTCCTATGATACACCTGGTTACCAACAAGTTTCCCCGATATAGAAGGAACTGTTGAACTAGTGTGACCACTTTTCCTTACTTTACAATTTTATCTTCTCCGCGTTCCCTTTCTAAATTATCCTTTTTATTTAGACCACGTAGGTCGTAAAAAGGCAAATTATACCTGTGAGTGGGATAGTTGTCCGAGAAAAGGTGCTACTCAAACCTCACGGTTTGCTTTGATCACTCACTTAAGGAGTCATACTGGTGAGAAGCCGTACGATTGTAAAGAGCCAGGTAGATCTTTTTCACTTTAATTTCTCTCATTTTTTGTGTTGCATTAATTTTTTCTTACTTCTTTATTAATAGGTTGCGAGAAAAGTTTTACGCGACCAGACTCATTAACAAAGGTACCTTTTACTAATTTAATTTTTGCTTTTTAATACAGGTGAACATTCCTTTTTGCTTAAAATTACTCGTACATTATTATAGCATATGAAGAGCCAGCACGTAGATCCACGAAAGAAACGTATCATGGAAGAAGGTCAAAGAACATATAAAAAACGAAAATTGTCAACGTCTCCGGAAGATGATGATGATGAATCACATACTTCTCATAGTCTTCAATCTAGTAGACAACCGCGTTTAAATAATAATCAACACAACATTACATCACGGCAGAGATTGAATTCTTCTCGTCAGCCTTCCGAAAAACCAAGACAACAATCATCTTCACGTCTACATTCTGAAAATTCTTATCCAAATCGTAATTACACATCCGATGATGATACTTCGGTATCTGAAGTTTCAGATGTATCTTCAACTGATGATGATAATGATAAATCTTTTTACGAGAAGTATCTTGTTTTAAAAGCTAAACATAGATATATTCGAAGAGAAAATGAATTGCTTTTAGATGAATATCAATCTACCAAAAAGAAATTGAAAAGACTAAGAACAGAAAAAGACATTCTTTTAGACGCTGTTGTGGCTCAGGATGGTGATGGTTAATTCGTGATTGTGTTTGCATTTTACATATGCTCATATATAATCTATATATACATCATTGTACATAAAAAATTTTTACTAATAGGATTGAGGAATTTGATAAAATTATTTGTAAGCTTTTTTGGCGTAACAATAAATCGTTCGAACCTCTCCTAATTTTCTTTTTTTTTTTTTTGTTTTTTTTTTTTTTTGTATTATAATGACTGACTATTAATTTTTGCGGCACTGCCTTTTTATATTTCATCAATTTTTTCTAGTTCTAGTGATATATATTTTCTCTACAAATGTAATTAATAACGATAATGATAAAAAAATAGAGTATTATAGAAAAATTTTTTATTATAGCTATAACTTTTGCTAGATTTTGTACTGTATATAGGTATAATAAAATCAATAGATTTTTAACTAATATTTCTTAACAGTCTTGATCTATAGCTTGTTATAACCGTTACTTATTGTCCGAAAACACTAAAAGCGAACAAGGTGGGGAAATATACTTCTTCATGCCCAAGTATGCTTTTATAAATATATATATATTAGTATTATTTTTATAAAAGCAGTTAATATTTATTTAGCATGTTTTTAATATAATTATTTATTACAATTGATATAGCCATCTAAATATATAATTATATTATTTTTATAAATACTTTTTTTTTGTTAAATTTGATAAAAAAAATTAATTTGCATTAAAACAGTTATTATTTTTAAGATTATAATGTTTTTTGCATCTAGTAAGCTATTCTTAAAAGAGAATAATGTAAGTAAATAAGTGGTAAAGTTTATTTATATAGAGAATCAAGCTTATAATAATTAAGCTCAATATATAAATCAGGTTATAGTCTTTTTTGTAGTTATAGAATCAAGTATACAGTATACATTTTTGTAAAAAAAAATTTTTTTAAATTTTATATTATTTTTTTTAAAAAAAAAACTTTACTAATTATATGATTTGTTTTATTTAACTTAGATACTTATTATAATAAATAGACTTAAATACTTGTTACAATAAATAGTTTATTTTAATTTATTCTTATTGTATTATTACAATATTAAATTTTTTTTTTTTTTGGTGTTAAGGTGAGGCCTTGCTCATATCTTTATTAGTAATTTTAGTTGTACATATTAATATACTATATACTAAGATATACTAAGATTGTAAACTACAAAATAAAAATTACATGCAAGAATTAAAGCTCAGACAGTTTTATCTGCGACCTAAACCGAACAATATTAAATATTATAACTATATAATAACAAATCTATTTAAATTTATACTCATAATAAGGGTTTTTAAATTTGATTTAATTAGTTTAATTAAACTTTTAATTTAAATATTTTTTAATAATTTTAAATAAAATTATTAAACTTAAACTAAATTTAAATATAATTACAAAGTTTATTTAAATTTTATTATTATTATTATTATTATTATTATTATTTATTTATTTTTTAAAACAGCAATCTTGCCTGTCTGTCTTTATTGGATAATATATTTATTATTACAATTATATACAAAGTTTATCAACAAAAGTACAACTAGTCACACATATAACTTTAGTCATTATCTAATTAAGAGTTCTGCCCAAGAGTTACCTACTAGCTGTCATATCTGAGATCTATCTATGAATCCTTTATTTAAACTTTCTGATTTTAATTCTATTGCATATATGCAATATTTCTATTACCACATAGACATACCAGATTAGAGCTATCTAATTACTATTTATATCAAGATACCATCTCATTAGATGTTACCAGATATCCATAGTCTCTCGAATTTATCCTCAATGCAAACTTACTAAGTTGGTATCAAGATTACCTTTTAGATTTATCCAATTTAGTAGATCTTATATTTACTAGAACTGATTTGATATCAAAAGTATTCAAATTTTGGTAAGTCTATTCCTTTTTCATAGTTTTCTTTTATGTTTACTATATCACCTGCTAGTGCATCTTCTCTCCATTTCTGATATGTTCATCACTTCTCTCACATCGAATACCAATTCTTCATATCAGAAGACTTCTTTCTAAAAATTTTCTTATATATTGATCTTCTAATCACATGAACTTAGTCACAGAGTTTCATGTACATTTATATGTTTCTATAGATTATAGAGTTTGTCTTCAGCTGTAATTGAACTGTTGACTTTGTCTGTAAAGAAAAAAGCACCTAGACCACTAGGCTACAAGACTTCATCTTATTATTATTATTATTATTATTATTATTATTATTATTATTATTATTATTATATAATATTATAATAGAAATTTTAAAATACAATAAGAAATTTAATTACAGAAAAAAATTTCTAAAATAAAAATTTTTAAACTATATTTGTGTTACTAAAAAAATAGACACCTAATATGATATTACATCTTCTATTTTCTAATGAATATTATAGATAAATGTTTTAAAATATTTTCTAATTAAAATAGGTTAGAGAAAACCTTAAGTAGGAGTGTAGCGACCTAGTGAAGTGATCAGGTTGTCAACCCCCCAAGTGGTAGGTTGGGTGTTCAAATTCCATCGACAGCGAAAATTTGGATAATCACCTATGTAATATTCATATTACGGCAACTGTTATTAACGATTGGGTTAGGATACCTGTAATGGCGGTCGCACTAGCATGACTGGCAGGTCATGAGGCATTCGTGTAACAGGTCACATGACATTGTCCTTTGGGACAAGGTTGTGGTTACACAAAGGAATGCAAACCGGCAA
>CAJVQA010000669.1:0-31239 GCA_910591915.1 Cetraspora pellucida
CTTTGACCTTTATAAAAACTGTTATTTATATAGTAGCCTCTTCTACTTTCTCTAATAAGTTTTCTGTTTTTGTTGATATGAAATTCAGTACAAGTAATCATCAGGGAGAGTTGTAAGTGATTAGATTTACTTTTAATAAACACCTTTTATAATTACTATATACTATAATAAGTAATTATAAATAAAAATTGTATATAGGCTACTTTAAATGAAATAGATATATACAGTCAACTCTGAATATACTGAACTGCAGCGTCTGGAGGGTTTTGTTCAATATAGAATGAGTTCAGTATATGGTTTGTTCTCTTTATACCAAACTGTTCAGTATATAGAGCTGTTTAATAGAATTATTACATATAACTAAAACATCATTTCAATTTTACACTCATTTATTTTTTCTTTTATGTATATAAGCTGCAAGCATTTCAAATAGTATATAAATAGTATATATATACAAATTTAAATTTTATACTTGTATTTTAATAAAAAAAACATTTACTTCATTCAGCATTTAAAAAAAATTAAGATCAGCCTGTTTAAAGTTTTTTATAACATTTAATCTAACTCTCTTATGCAACTTTCATAAAATATTTATTTTTTCTTTAACATTTCTGAACTCTGGTTTCTGCTTATATAAAAATCTTAAGTTTAGTTCACATATTTTTCTGCCTCTGTATAGCTAATTTTTACTTTTTCAACAAGGTCTTCTCTCTGTTTCTCCTTTTCTTCCTCTTTCTTCTTCTTATTTTTACTTTCAACAATTTTCAAGATCTTTTCTTTGGTAAGACCTTCATTAACTTCTTTATCCTCAATATAAATATAATCAAATACAATAAGATGATTATTTGTTTCATTTATTAGTAAATTGTCAATTAATTCTGAGAGTTTTAATTCATCATCCACATTACTAAATATGAAAAAATTTTTTATATTGGCCATTAAAGATTTATTTATCTAGATATTAGTTGATGTATTTTGTGTTTTAATATATATGAATTCCTTAAAATGTATATTTGATTACTACTAAATATATTTACATATTATTAAAAGTTTCATTAAATTCTTCAAAACCTTCTTGTAAAAGAATACCTATTTTTTTTCAACAGTTTTTAATAGTATTTAATGACACCATAGACCATGCTTTAGCTATATTAAGTATAGTATTATAAACATTATATTCAGCCATCTCTTTTGTTATTCCATTTTGCATATTGTTATAAGTACTAATTATATTTTGAACAAAAGAGAGTTTTGTAGTAGCACTTAAATGAATATATAATTTCTGCATTACAAGGTTAAAGAACAGAAATTATATATGCTAGAAGAAATTCTATCTTTACACAATCTAGTTGCCTTTGAGTTTCATCAAGAATAGCATGTACTGATGTTCGGTTAACTAAAAGTATAATTTTTTGATATTTTTGGCTCATTCTCTTGTTAAGTTCAAGAAGAAGTTTATTAAATATAGTAGTTTTCATCTAAGCTTTTTGGTTCCAATAATAATAAACAAAAAGATTATTATAATTAATATTTTGCATAAAATAAAGTCTCTTGAAAGTATGAATAAATGCTAGCTTTATTTTTTCAGTTCCACTTGCATTTACAACACAAAATATTATTGCTTGTGTTTTTGTTTTTTTGTGTTCTGCCAATTTTGAACAAGCTAAAACATAAAAAGGTTCTATTTTTCAATAAAGCCTAGTCTTATCAGTATTTCAAATATCTTCAAGATTATAAAATTAAAATAAGTTTCATAATCTAAACCATTCTTCTGATATTTCTTCTATAAAAGATATACTTGTCACTTTATCTTCTTTTTTAAATTGATGAAGTTCATTATGCTTTTTGAAACCAGTAAGCCAACTATTAGACTAATAAAAATTTTTAATATGAAGATGATCAGCAAAAAACTTTGCTTTGTCTTAAAAATATAACTATTAATATCTTGTTTAGTATTAAGCACATTATCTACTCAGAGGCCAAGAGCTTCATTAATTTTGGCCATTTTGGTTTGCAAAATTTTTTATCTCTTCTTGTTCTTCAACTGCAATAGCTAACCATCTTTCTTTTTTTTTTAAAATATTAGTTATTGTTGACTTACTAACAGAATACTAGTTTGTGAGGTCTATGTTTTTAATATTTTAATTTTGTTTTGCAAATTTTATGTTTTTGTGCAGCAGTAAAAACAACTCTTTTTTTGTTAATATAATGTTAAGATATTTTAAACTATAAATAAAACTACAGGTAATATTATTGTATTTAATATAGAAATTTTATAATTTATATATATATACATATTAATAAAATTATATTTTTATTTTTATTGTTTTGCAAAAATAGATAATCAGATTAAGACTATTATTGAACAAAAATAAAATAGTCTAGCTTTTTAATTTATAATTTATAAAATAAAATTAAAACAATAAAATAATTAGTAATTATTATTTTTTTTTGATTTATGCAAAATATTAGATAACAATTCTTTTTATCTATACCTATTGTTTTGACAGAGCAAGGCAAACAGAGCATAATGCAAAAAAGAAAAAATATTTACAACACTTGTTATTTTACTCATAATATTGCAATATATCATAAAAATAAGCTGTTTAGAATTCTGCAATTTTTGTAACATATATGCTAAATTTACTGGTTGACAGAATTCACAATTAAATAGTATATTTATAACTGTTTTCATAAATTCTAGAACAACTGATAAAAATTGACCAATGATTATTCAGCTAAATTTGATAAGTTTTTGAATTCAGTATTATCAATATTAGATTTATAGCATTGCAATAATGCTGATAACTCTGAATTCAAAAACTTATCAAATCTGGCCAAATTTAGTTGTCTTAGAATTTATGAAAATGCTATAATAATTAAATTTTGTTGACCCAAAATAATCCTTAATAATTGGCTTAAATTGAATCAAATTTCTGCAAAGATCTACTAGATAATATTAATATTGCTAATCAGATTAGCTACAAAAATCTATTGTAAAAAATAATAAAATAAAAATTGCAGATTTTTGGATACTTTATTTAAAAAGTTGCTGCAATGTATGCAGCTGCAATGCATGTAGCTGCAATGTATTTTAGAAGAACAATATAAAAAATACAGTAGTTGCAATATATCTTAATATAAATGATGAGAAAAAATAAAATATGAATAAGCTGTGATTCAATTAGTTAAAATGAGAGCTCTTTCTTTGTCATTAATAATTTTGAAATGTTTTTATAAATGTTTATTTTAACTGTAGCATCACATAATGATTTATTCATATCTTCTATTTGATATATTTTCTGAATATTTAAAGATTTTTACAATAACTATAAAATTAACAAGACAAATGAAAATTTTAAATGTTGTCTATTTTAGTTCATTATATTGAAAAATGTATAGATAGTTATGAGCTAATAAAAAATAGTTCAGATGCAGTATATAAAAATTTAATATTAGAGAATGATGATTCTAGGTAGTAGTCAGATTGTTATTTTTTAAGTAGCAGGTCTAAGGTTCAAATCCTACTTATGATGAAATTTGGAAATTAATCTGTGTTATAGCAAACTGTCTTTTTATGATTGGTTAGATTTGTGTATCTGTAACCTTAAGTCACATCATCTTGAATAGGAGCTCAGAGCATCTATACCAAGTATAACATTATATATATATAGAGGAATGTTAATAACCAGTATTGCATAAAACTTCAGTACAAATTTATGATAAGACCATTGGGCACAATAAACTAAAGAACTGAAGAGTTAGAAGCCCATTTAGAAAATTTTAAGTAAAGAAGTAGCATGAACTTTCAATAGTACAGTCAGACTGATGGAAGCCTTAAAACACTTCCAAAGAGATAAGCAGATAAACTGGATGTCAAGATGTGTAAAAAAGCACATAACCAACCAGGCTGCCAGAATTGCTAAAGGAAAAAGATACATAAGTATACTATATCAGGCTATCTGAATTGGAAGTTAGAGGAGTTCTGTTGGTCCTAAGTAGCAGTTAGTAAGAGATAATAAAAAAGACATCATGATAATAGGTACTGGGGTTCTAGTAAACTTTACAAGGATAAAAATAGTATAATGTAACAGTTAAATAGGTAACCCTAATGACTGCAAGTGTTAGGTAACTATAGCATATTGCATAAAACTAATTAGCTGTATATAAGACACAGAAGGTTCTAGTAAGTTTCCTGTCAAGAATAAACTAGTCCTAAGGGTTTTGAAAGCATCAGATACTTTGAAAGGGTGTAGCCCAGAAGATGTTCTCATGATCACAAGTCAGATTACATATGCATATGGTTTAAATAGACAAGATCTGTAGTTGGCTTGCAGGTATGGCACCTAGTGTAGAACCTGTATAGTAATGTATAGATGGACTACTTAAATTAGATACCAAAAGTGCACATGTAGCTAGTTGTAACCTCCTATATATAGAAGTCCTTGGAGGCATTTGTGTCTAATACTTGAATAAAAAAATTGATCTCCAAAGGCAAGGACTTTAATATTAAAAAAAAAAATTAAAAAAAAAATAAAAATTTAATATTTAAGTTTAATATAATTAGCCTAAATTATTATTAAAAATTGGTTTTGCCAAATTTGGTTTATTATAACCTAATTTCAGTATAACCAGATTCAGTATATCCAGAATCAACTGTATATATAATTTTTAATAGTGTCTATTTTTAGATTATCGAGATTTTGAATCCAATATTATTAGATCAAGATTCTGTAATCTAAATTTTTTTTAATTTTATAGAACTGTTATAAATATTTTAACAACTTGTTATATACAAATAATTACTATTACAAATATTCATAACTCAATAAATCTATATTTATATATGAAAACTCTAGTTTGCTTACTTTATTATCAGAGCATTAATTTTTATCTGTTAGTTCAAATATATTATTAAAACTTTATTTATTATTAATATTAATTTAGACAAAAATAGCAAAGTTTATATTTTTTTAATTTCAGAATATAGTACATATTGCTAGATCCAGAACATATAATCAATGAGTTATCAATTTTATCATAAGATCATTGTTGCATGATCATTAGTTACAATTTTGTCTTAGCTAAAAAGATTTTACCAAAGTTAAAATTCTGTGCTTATAATAATTATAATGCATATATTACATATATTGATTATAATCAGTATAATTAATATATATGATATAAGTGCTATTATCATTATAAGTGTAATAATGAATATTGGCACTCTAACAATAGATAGAATTTTGCTTATAAATAACTTGTAATTTTATTTTAGTAATAAGGTAGATTTTGATATAAGAAGTTAATAAATACTCTACCTTGCATATATTAAATAAAGGTTCTTTTATGAGTGACTGTAGAAAATCATTGTTATAATAAAATACTTACCTATAATATTAATAAATTCTATTTCTGTTAGTATAGTATTTCTGAAGTAGTATAGAATACTGTAATTCTAAAATAATAAAGTGATAGTCTTAACATAATGTAGACTATCCAAGATAAACCAGACTTGAATCAAAATTACTTACCAAATCTACATGTCTTTTTCGACAAAAACCATCTAAATGTTATATAAAGCTAACTTTTAATTAGCAACAGACTTGCCAAATTAGGACTTCTTAATATATACATCTTGGTAAACATTATTTTTTATATGTCTTGAGTAGTGTAAGATTCATAAAATTATTTTTTACAAAATAAACAGATTTTAGTACAAATAATAGTTTTCAAAACTCAGTTGTATCAAACTTCTTATCTGATTCATTAGCTAGTTTACAAAATTATATTAAAAATAATAAAATAATTAACTATAAGGATGACATTTCTATAACATACTTAATAGGCCTAACATGTACAGAAAATGTTTAATAGCTTCAAGGATTTGTAAATAATGAATATTCTAATATTTTTTTAAATAAGCATATAATTTATAATATTAAAAAAAAATGAAACAAGTTTTATAATCTAATTAAATAAAAATTAACTAAAATTACAAAGTGAATTAAAAAACTGTAATACAACTAATAGAATAATAATTAAAAATAAGTTGCCAGTTCAAACTAAAGACTAAAAAAATGTTGCATCTACAATTGTTTAAGCAATAGCTATTCAGCTTATTAATACTAAAGCATAATACCAAAATCTTATTAAAAAGCTTTATTTATTACAAGAAAATGTTAAAAGCTTACAAAATAAATTAAAAATAATTTAAATTTATATAGGTAAATTAAATATTTATATATAATATTATAATATAATATAACTAAATAATACTTATTTTTTGTATATAATAATAAATCTAAAATGAATGATTCTAATAAATTAAATTTTTTGAGCATATTAGAAATTATTAATACACTTATTACAAAAAGAGAATTAGGATATTCAATATTAATTAATATTTCTTGAACTAATTATAAATCAATCTTGTTCAGCTTGTGCATTAATAGAAATTAAACAGTGAAAATATAAAATTAAAATTATTAGATTTTTGATCAAAATTATAATAACATGCTATATATGCTAATCAACAAGTATATAATAAAATAAATTTCAACAAATAATTTTTTTTCAAGCTGTTACTAGTGCAAGATTGGCTGCTAGAGTAAATAAAGAAGAATTAAAACCAATTTTAGCATTTTGTAAAATTATGCATCAAAGTAGTTATAAATAATATTTTAATTATTAAGATATAATGCATAATAGTATTATTAAAATTGCTAAAATTAGTACTAAAACAGGTTTAAATGCTATAATTAAATTATTAAAAAAAACAAATAAATTTATAGTAAAAAGAAGTTTTGATTATACTTAGAATCATATATATGAAGCTTTATAAGCAAGTGAAGAACTTATATTTATTGGATATTTAGAAAGTAAATTTTTATATATAATATTTTTATTGATATTTTTGACTAATAAATATTTTACAGTTAATATTTTTATAACAATTTTTATTTTTATTTTTTGGTTTTATATTGTAGTTAATAAATATTAAAAAGTTTTTTTTATATATAAAATTTTTATTTTGTTGTAAAAAGTATTATAAAAAATATTAAAAAGAAAGTTACAGATATTAAGTTTGTATATTTATAATTAGATTTTATGTATTATCCTATTATTGCTTTTTATATAGTTAAAAAAACACAAATATATAAAACTAAAAAAGAAAACCAAGTAACAATTAATAAAAACAATTATAATGACAGTTCTTAGCAAATAAAATATGCTATTTTAATTAAAATTATTGAAAAAATTATTTCTTTTTTTAATATAAACTTAGAATTTTTAAATATTAGCAAACTTATACAAGTTAAAAAAGTAAATGAAGGTTAATAAAAGTTAAATAATAATAAAAATTTTGCTATTATATCTTATATCTGCTAAATAATAATAATATAATAGCAACATAATAGCAAAATAATAGTAAAATAATAAAAGGTTTGTTAATATTAGTAATATAATAGTAATATATTAGTAAAATAATAAAACAGTTTTATTATTTTACTTTTAATTTTTGTAGCTAAAAGTAAATTAATAAAAATATTCTATTATTTTACTAATATATTATTATGTTACTAATATTAACAAATTTTTTGTTATTTTACTATTATTCTGCTATTATATTGCAAATATAAGGTAGAATAATAACAGATTTTTTTATTATTTAACTTTTATTAAACTTTATTTACTTTTTTGATTTGTGTTAAATAAATTTAAATTATATAATACTTTACTAATTAAAAAACTTTCTAATAGACATCTTGTTAAAAAAATTAATTTAAATTGCAATAAATTATATTATAAAAAATAGATTTATTAAAAGTTAAAGTTTGTTTACTGTATAATAAAAGGTAATAAAAATATATTATACTGTTTAATTTATAGAATTTAATATTGGTTTGTTTTTTTTTATTTATTATTAATTAAATAATTAACAACTCTTTTTGATAATTACTTGAACCAAACTTTTCAAAAAGCTAAACTATGAAAAAACAATATAATTAATATATTAAACTTTATAAAAACCTTTTAGGAATACTGTACATGTATTATTAGATATTAAAATAGAGTTAAAAATGAATTGCAATCTTGTAATAATAGTTTAAAGAGCACTCTGAAACTATAGAAAAAATAGTTAATAAATGCTACAGTTTTTTATTAAATAAACAATAAAGTTAGATATATTAAATTTATATAACTATAAAACTTACAAAAAATATTCACAAGGGTTAAGAATTTACAAAAGCTAAAAAGTTGGTTTACCTATTATTTCTATTTTTTTTGAGAAAAATTTTGTAAAAGTAAGTAATTTAGTTTACTTTTCTTAAAGATTGATATATAAAATTATTAAAATGTTTATTTTCTAAATAGAATTGTTGATAATATGAATTAAAAACAATACAGTAATACAAATATAACTATACATATCTTGAACTATTAAAAATTAGTTAAATACTGTCTTTAGACTAACTAGTGCTCTATGTTAACTCTTTATAATCAAGTTGAAACTTTTTCTTCTTTTTTGGTTTTTTGTTAAATAATCTAATTAAATAAAAAAATAGTAAAGTAATTTCTATTTAGTATAGTTTAAAATTTTTAAAACTCCAACATAGGCTTATAATTGTAGTTGTTTAATATCTGTAAATTGCAAGTTTCACATTTGATAAAGACTTAAAATCATGATTATCTGATTTTGTAAATTACAAGTTTTATGCTTTTTTCTTTTTTTTCATCTATTTTCTTTTTTCTTTTATTTCTTGTCTTGTATCTTTTATTGTTTACTTCTATAACTCTGTTTTTTTTATATAAAATTCTTTTTTTGTTTTTTACCTTCCTACAAGAAGATGTCATCAGATTGGTAATATTTTATTGTAGAATAATAATCTGACAAGACATTTACTTTTGTTTAAAGTAATGTAGCAAGTTGCACTTAGATACCAATAAGGTGACCAGATGATGCTAAACTTGAATATTAAAAATATTCTATATAATTTGTATAGTTTCAAGAATTCTAATAAAATATCAGTGTAACTACTTAAAGTAAAATAATAATAATAATAATAATAATTATCATGTTTATTTTATTTATAACTTTTCAAAAATTGTATATTTTTTAAAAAATATTTCATTCAATATAAGTTATTTTATATATATAATAATGTAATTTTGGTAATTATATAAAATTTAATAATATCATTAAAAAACATATAACTTTTTATCAAAAACTTTTCCACTAAAGTTTTTATACTTATAAATTGTTATTATAAATTAAATAAAAGTTTTATGTTTTTAAAATACAACTTATTTTACTTCAAAGTTAAATTATAAATATATAAATTACATTTGTTAATTGACTGTATAGTTCAATAATTATTAATTTTTTTTGATATCATGTGCTAACAATATGGTTTCTGATTAGTTGACTGTTACATAAAAAATTCTATGCTTTTCCAAAAATACAAAAGCCCACCTGCTTATGTACATACATCATCTAAGCAATATCTTATTATTGTTAGAATTATCTCATCGTCTATCTACTGGTATTCATTTTGTCATTTTCTTTCTTGTATAGTTTTGGCTTATTCTTGTCTGTTGAAAGCACTTATCAAGGTGACCAAAAATTTTCAGATTTCTCAACCTTTGTAATACTTGTGTGTTTCGCTCAATATTGTATTAGAATGATAAGCAATGAGTAAAAAAAAAAACAGATTGTGTTGATTAAAATTGATTATTAATCAATACGATAAGCTGCATTTTAAATTTGCAGTCATGATCGCGGTCGGTTCGTTCATGACCATGATCGACCGTTGACATCCCTATTTCCTACCATTCTTCAATATAGACTCCAGGAGATATTTGATATATCAACTTCTCCGGCTTCGAACATATATGGAGGGACGTGTATTATGTACATTCGTGAACTAAGAAAGACAATTAATGTAAAAGGTTCATAATTTTACCAAGAATTAATAAAGTTTCGCGCTTAATATTTAACCGTATGGTACCCGCATAAAGAAAATACATCGCCATATTAGTTTGATTGACTTTTGGATCCTTTTTGCTATAGCTGTCGAATGACGATACATCTTCCAGAGTACGCGACTCCATAAGTCTTGGACAGGCCATGCCAGTCGGTTGACATAGGAATAATGTGAAGGCAATCGCAACCGCAACCACCCAAAGAGTGGAAGTTATCAAGCAAACAAACTCCAAAAGAAGACTTGGGTTTGCCCTCAAGATACACAAGTTACAACTACCCTCGATTAAAGGCTAAGAATACGTGGAACGTTTAATGGGCGGTTGTTCATTTATAGATGCGCGGTTTCCACAGATCCATTAATAGTTTCTTATGCTGTTTTTTGTTTTTTTCTGATCGTGTTACGTTACACCAAAATCGCGGATAATTTGTTGTAGATCGGAAAATCTGGTGCGTTTTGCGATGTCCTCAGAATATTTAGGTAAACTACAAAATTTTGTGGCACCACAAATCAAGATCATGACTCCTATGTTACTACGAGGCCACTGAAAGAATGGCATTTAATAAACGCCTACGTTTGTGATTTGTTAAAGACAAAGCCGATATTGTTAGAAAATGATCTCTTTGGAATTGCCTGCAAGAGTTTACAATCACTATCAAAGAATAATTCAAATTTGCCCAAATATGTATCTGAGTATGCCTCCAAATTACTTGTGAAATGGAAAGGACCTGAAAGAGAACACTGGTTTGAAATTGCTAAAAAAGCTGTTCAACGTATGCGTGACGATGAAAAGATCGAAGCGAATAAAGCTGAAATTCGACAGAAAAAAGTTATTCAACATCAGAGAATTGCTACTACTGCGATTGAGCTCGTCACCACTGAGCTTGACGAATTACCACGCAAACATGTCCTAGATGCAGATGGCGATGAAAAAAAGAATACTGAAGGAGCTACAATTCTGGCGAAAAAGGTGAGATCAAGCGACTTTATTAACGTATTACTTCCTTCACAATGAATAGCTGAACATTGACAAATATATATGATAAAAATTTTTGTCGTTCTGTCTTATAAATCAAGTGTAAAACTGAATCCGAAAATAAGACAAAAAGTGGGAGAACTGTTGTGCCGAATTATAGTCATTTTTATGGCGAATCGATAACAGATGACGATGCCTCTGAAAATTCTTCTTCTAGTAGTTTATATGAGCTAAACGATGAGGTGGTTACTCAAAAGAACGACCACTTTGATAAAAATCAAGATATTCAAATTGACAATGTAAGTTGTTTAATAATATTCCTTCGTCTTCGGAAATTAATTGTACTGTTAAAACATTAATTTTATAATACTCTAACCTATTAGCAGAACTCCTCAACGTTAACAGCTTCAAGTACCATTGAAACAGATGTGATTGTTTTAGTGTTTAAATTCTTATTTATAATGTATAATATCAGGAAATATATTGACAAATTTATTTCTTTCTGTAGGAATCAAATCAGAAATCGTTAAAAGATCTGCTTGGTGGCAATCTTTATTGCTCAGAAAATATGAAATCCATCTGCCAACACCATGATACACTATATCCTGATGAAAATTTAATAGACTTACGGCCCAATTCAAACTATTTCAATAAGCTTCCTTTCAAAATTCTGGAACCATATTTTAAAGAGCTTGACGACAAAATTGAAAATTTAATTCCACTAAATATTCACGAATTCCTGATAGAGTTTTTTCAGCAAGATTTGACCAGCGAGGAATGGCACATCAAGATTGATGATCTATGCTGTTTAGATCAAAGTGATTGGCTAATGGTATCTGTTATACGCGTTTTGCGCAGAACACTACCTCCATTGTAAGCACCAAGTACAAATACTTTTGCAATCACCCATAGGTGCCATATTAACAGTATGTTTACTCAAATTTTGTAGCATCATGGCGTTTTCTATGGGGGCTCGAAATCCACTACTTAACTTAGCTACATTAGAAAAACCACATTTAAACTCTTTTGTCCACCCATGTCTACAGGCGTCTCTTTGGTATATTTCAGCAATATGCTATGAATTCGGAGAAATTGGATCAAAAAATCACGTAAAACGTGAATGCGCTGATGGTGTAGGACACCTAAATACTGCTGATAAATTTCAGCTAGTTTATATGGAAGGCACAAGGATAAATGCTAAAAATGACAAAGAAATAACGGATGCCTCCAAAATATCTAATAACCTTCAAAGCATTTTTATAAATATAATAAAAGATAACATAAAATGTAGACGCAGATTTCCCAAAACACTTGCTGTTTTCGGTGGGCAAAGTTTCCGCCTTAGAATTCACCTACAATTTTTAAACTATTGTGGTAAGTTATGTACGTTTGATTTATACTATTGTCTATATTAGAATTTTCATTTTATTGACTAATGGTATTTTTATCTTAGAAGGAAAGTTCTGTCTGAATGAAGTGGATAATGCGAATCTTCCACGTGACTTTACAGAGATGGTGGACTTTGTGTTCTTTTATGAATGCGTGATAAAGTGGGCCGTAAGTATTCTTGCTATTTTAATAAATGATTTGTGTTAACAAGTATTAATAGCAAATTACAAATTTAGTTGCTGGCTCGGGAAGTAAAGGAAGGTTTCGAAAAATCAAGATCCCAACAAAGGCCTTCGAGATTCTCCTACATTAATAGCTTGAATGTAGCAAATACTCTATAAAAGATGGTCCACCTACTCATTTTTCTTAGTAGTTACGATTTGAAATTATATAAACATATATGGATAATTTTTCAATGTAAAAAAAATTATATACTTTTGGCAAGCAAAAATTTTTAATCACATTTAGCATCGAAATCAATATAATATGATAAATTCTGAAATATACATAATAAAAATAATATATAAAAAATATATGGTAAAAATACGGGATAAAATATATGATATAAGGGAGATGGGGGTATTGTGGCCACCCGAAGTATCTCATTGTGAATTGATCCAAATCAAATGATTTTTATACCATTCAATTCATCTCGGTGAAACGATTCGAATGGTATAATAATTGCTTAATTTGGATCACTGTATCATAAGATATTGACATTTGAATGTTTTAGCTTTATTTTTTTAAAACTCAAATTTATAAAATATTCAAACATCAATGTCTCGTGACACAGTAATCTAAATTAACCGATTTTTATACCATTCGATTCGTCTCACTGAGACGAATAGAATGGTATAAAAATCGTTTGATTTGGATCGATAGATCATGAGATCGTAACCGAGTGGCCACAATACCCCCTATAGCCACTATATCTACTTTAATTTATACGATATTTGGATCTAATTATCGATCAGAATCAAACGATTTCGATTCGTCTCGATTAGACGATTCTAATAGTATAAAATTTGGAGCAATAGATCACGAAATATAATAATTTTTAGCTTAACGTGACCCTTTTACCTTATATAACAGGAGGATCTAGCAAAAGGTGGTTTCTTATGTAAGTTTTTGAAATCCTGATCGTGTAACGTTACATTAAAACGAGAATCGCTATTGGATTATCATCATGTGAAAGTGAAAATTTGACGGCGATACTACCATTTTTATTATACGTAGCGATAGTGGGATTATCTGGTAAAATAATTTTTTATCAGTCGTGTAACATCGACGGTTCCTCTGGTATGTTGTTCTTTCCAATTAACAGATCTTGACAAAAAATATAAAGCTTTCATAATAAATACATTACACGAGCAGGCGCTAATGAAAAAAGTTCAATATGAACAAGAATTTATTACTGGTTTAAAACAAATATATACCGCAAGTTATTATTCTAAACAACCAAGATTTTATTAATCTTTGTCTAAACTGCATTAAGAATTATAATCAACAAAATATAAAGCTAGCAAGAAGCTTATTCTTGTCTGAAATAACCGCAGTTAAATGAGTTAAATGTGAAATATGAGTGCTGCACAGGAAGCATCACATCTAATATAAATTAGTGTCACCAAGAGAAAACTTGTCATCGGGTTCTCAATTATATTTTGTATCGACTGATTGCAACTGATACAAATATAATTGAACACCCGATGACAGGTTTTCTCTTGATGACTCATTGTAAATTCTTCTCTGTACAACACTCATATCATTATTGTCATTTAGCAAATTATTACCTAAATCAAAAACTTATCGAGTCGATATCCCAAAAATAATGAAAACAGCTGTAAAACTCGACTTCATGGAGTCGAACTGGACCGGACCTTTAGTAAATTCTCAATAAATTTTTTTATAGATCGACGTAAAACATAAAATTCAAACTGCAATGACTTTTTAACCAGAAATCCCACATAAATAAAATTACATTTGTCAAGTTTGTTTTAGCATGCTCTTTGAAGTAATAACGCTGGTTTTTTTATTTTATTTTATTGTCTAGAGTATGGCAGAAGACACTCAATTTTTATGCTAAGTTCAAAAACGTAACAATGAAATTGCTGTTTGCACTGTTGCTGTTTCAGTTTAAAGATAAAGAATATCGGATATTGATAAGAAACCAAAAAAAAGAGCGTTATTAATTTAAAAAGCATATTAAAACAAACCTGACAAGTTTTATTTGCTAGTTCAAGACCTATCACTATCGTTGATTTATAAAAAAATGTATTTACCATATGACCTGCACTATATTTGTAAATCTACTGATTGTGTAGATTTCCAACGAAAGAGGACTAGAATAATATTTTTCTATTAACATAGCCTTGAAATCCACTTACAATCAACAACCCAAGATTGTTATCAATTTCGTATCATTAAAATTGCAGATACCTGTTAAATTGTGCATTTAAATATTTTGTGCAATAAATACAGTACTGTAATTCATTTAAAATAGGAATTTGCAAAAACTTTTATTTAATTTTTAATAACAATTACATAACTCTAATTCCTAAATTAATTATAATCAATACCTATTTGATGTGCAAAAATTAAAAAATCATTAATCCAGAAAATTTTCACTAGACAGTGAATTCTGGGAAACGTTTGTACTTTGTGAAGTGCTAATTGCGTCTATGATATCTCTATTTTTTTCGATGTATTTTTCACAGTATTCTTTAAGCAGTTCTGCATTACAGTCGTCGCTCAAATCTCTCACAATCTTCACATTAGTTTCGTTTATAAGAGAACTCTTATCCACGATTTCATTTTGAATTATGCTTTTCAATGGTTGATATTTATACGATACTTTTAGAAATTCAAGCATAAAGTCTAAATAATCTTGTCCAGAAAGCTCCTTGCCGAAAATTTCTTTAATAGCATCCGAATATGGCATACCGTAAAGCCATCTCAACAGTACTTTATATATGTTCGGTTGAATGTTATCAATTTTTATGGGATTTTCGGAAAAATTCCAATCAAAGTAATCCGCAACACCTGAAAAATTTAGAGAATATTTATTATACATGAATATATATATATAATTTAAGGAAATATGCATACATGATAGAACACAGCGATTTGCGCCAATCTTATCACTTCCAATTTCAAATATAACGTCATGAAGATTAGGCTCTTCATTCAAGCACTTGATTAAATGTTTAATCAACTCATCTTTCTGCGAATGATTGGCTGGTATCTTATTAATTTCTATTTCATTATCTATATTCATTGTGCCTGCAGCTATCAATAATTCTTTAAATGGCTCCAAACGACTATTTACTTTAAATAAATCACCTTCTTTATCATTTTGAATGCCAAAGACTAGTTTATTACCCGAAACCCAACAATCGGGATCGAAAGGATCATCACCATTTAAAAAACGCAGATTTTTTAATTCAAGTTTTGTAGTTCCATCTTCTTTTTTCAAAAAATTCCACACAAATTGATAAATATCTTCCATAATTTTATGTATGGTACTACTTTTCCAGTTTGCTTTTTGAAAAATGTTTCCAACAAACAAATAATTCCAATGCTCAATAACCATTTCAATTTTTGGAGATTGTCCAGAGTATGCAACATCATCATCAAAAAACTTTGCTTGAGTCCAGCATATATTTCGATATTTATCTGAGTATAAAGAATTAAATGACTCATATCCCGAAGTATGAACAGCCGTCGTGCCGTAAGGATCCGGAAGTTTCTTAGAAGGAACAAATTTTATTTTGGTAAGTTGATCCAACCCCTTTACGGGTTTCAACTTACGGAAAATAAGTCCTGCTAACTCCATTGCAATAGGCCTAATTTTATCATCACTAGGATTGCCAATTTCATTAATTTTCAATTCAATTTCACGAGCACATTCAGTATATGCGTTACTACTGCTGATGTTCAATTTGAGTCCTATCCTTGATAAAGCATAAAGACAACCGGGATTATTTTGTAATTTTAAAGGGAGAAATTTGTTCTCATCAAATATTTGAGTGAAAAATTCTTCATCCGCATTGTATAAAGCATCGGCCTTCACAAATGCTTCAAGAGTTTTATTTGGAATCGATTCAAAACTCTCAAGATAATCCATAATATTCTTATCTTTAAGTAAAAGAATTTTTTCAAGAAATTCTACATCTTCTTGTGTTGGTCGTACTCTCGAATCAGGAGTGTAATACTGTTTTACATAATCGAATTCATTATACGTTCTAGCACCAAGTGAAGTAAGAACACTATAATATTCATGTTGTATATTAAATAAATCTTTATCAAATGAATAGCAGGGAAGATTATGTGGAGGCAATTTCCCCTTTTTTGCGGAAATATATTCATACTTCCTTGATGAGTAAATCGGCCATATAGGAAGTTCTTGGATGACTTCAATATTATCGGCTCCTTGCCCTTGAGTGGTCGAAATAAATTTATTTGAGATGATAGAATAATAAAAATTATATCAAATTAGAAAGATACACTAAACAAACCTCGTGAAGAATTGATAAAAGCTTTAATGAACTCTCTAAGCTTATTTAATTCATCTTCATCCAACTCTGCATTTTTGAAAAATGACTCCATGGAAATATTTTGTGATTCTTGTTTTTTCTTAATAGACACAAATATATTATAATAATTCCAGTTAAGTACACCTCTCTTCAAAAACTCTGAATTAATATTCTTTTTATTAAATTTTATGTCTGTGAAACAAATTCCTAGGTTTCTAAGAGCACGCACAAGAATTTCATCCGGATTATCTGGATAAGTCAATAAAGGACTTGACGGATTCATTTGAACAAGTTTGTGTTTGCCGCTTGGTAAAATTACAGGGAGTAATGGATATTCTGATAATTTTGCGATTTCTAATCCTATGCCCCATTTCATCTTTTCTAAGATATTATCTAGCCATTGCCGATTAGGAATATTTTGTGAGGAAGGATCACAATCAATTTCCTGTTTATAAGGAAGTTCTCCGGCCAAAAGATCGAGAATACCTGATGCGTCAAGTCTTTTTATATTTGTAATCCTTGAAAAATCATTCTTTTCAAAAATACTGCTAAGTTCATCATCTAAATCAACAATAAAACGGGAAGGACCAGATATTGGAAATAAATCTTGATATTTTTTCTTCGCAATATAAAAAGTTCGTTCTCCAAAAGTACCAAAAGAACCATCTTGTAGTGGCACCAATGGAAATCCAATTAGAGATTGATATAAATTATCATTTTGTAAAACAAATTTTAACAAAATTATAACATTTTTATGAGGTTCTGTAGAATCTTGAAAGGATTTTAAAATATTATTGTTTTCTTGTAATTTTTTATAAACAAATGCAGGGCCAATAAGTCGATCCTTCACGTTTATATCAGATTTTCCTTTTCGGATTTGGGACATCTTCAATTGATCAAGTATGACTTTGTCCACTTTTACCGTTGAAATACCATGCCTAGCAAGAATATTTGCAATAGTATGATCATTTTCTTCAGAGAAATATGCATCATTTAATGACACAAACTTGCCACCTTCTGCTTCCGTCCAGAACACTTTGCTTTCACCAAGATTTTGCAGTACCCTTAATGCATAATCATAATAATCCAAATGAACCAAATGAACCCCCATATCTCTTAATGCATAATCATAATAATCCAAATGAACCCGCATATCTTTACCAAATGGCCAAAAATTTTTTGTTATACATGAAATAAAATTTTCGGGTTTGATATTAGAATTCTCGAAATGTTCATAACTTATTCTGGCGATTTCACCCAATAATTTAACATGTAAAGGTGGGAGAACTTCAAATAAAATATATTGATTCCACTTTCCATAGGCATCATTTTTTTGTAAAACCATTCTATCCTTAGATAAAAAAAAATTGCCATTTATGTGCACATTTAATTTAGTATAATTATTACAAGGAATAGACGCGTATTCTTTGCCGCGAAGAACGGGCGGATATGTTAACTATATCAGATATAGATAAGCTATTAGTTGCAAAGAAATTATAAAAAAGATAAATTTCATGAATTATATTACGTCTAAAGGATTTTTCAAGGATTCATTATCTGATCGTGTAAGAATGGCAGCGATACCACCATGTGCCTTGAGATAAAATTAGAGTTAATATTGGTTTCATTATGTGACAATCAGAATACACAAAGGCCCACGAAAAAGAACACATACAGTAATTCTTTCATTTTTTGAGAATTTGTATAACTCCGAGTCCCTGACTATGGGTATTCCACCTGTACATACAAGCCATACTTCAAAAATGGTCTTCTTTTTTTGTGCGTCGATCCTTGTATTAAGTTGAAAAACTTGTGGTTCATAATTAACTTTGCTACGAATGTCCCTAATATCTTCTTTTAAATCTTGAATTTTCGCCTCCCAGATCAACCGTTTGTTTTCATTCTTATCTATACGATATACATTATATGTTTCGATGTTTCTTAAAAAAAGAATCTCATGATTACCTTCCAAATTACAAAGGTATTCTAAAATCTTTTCATGTCCTACTGAATGTTGTGAGAATAAGCTTTGTTTCGATAATTCAATGCTTCTAAGTGGCAGTCTAAACAAGGTTCCGTTAAAATCTTGTTTAAAATCACAACCTACAGCAAGATATGGTTCACATTGATCATTAAACCGATTTAAAAGTTTTTTGTCAAGGAAATTTAACTCAATTCCTCGAGATCGTCTTGGAAGAAATTTTGCATGAGGATCAAGGAAACCAATTTGTTTTCCGCTCACAATAGATAAAATATCGGTTAAAAAATATGCAGCAGTAATTCCAATTCCAAAACGACCTATTTTGCTATCATCTTCAGATTTGCCTCCAATGCCAAGTCTAATCAATGAAGAAAAATCTTTTTTTTCAAGCTTCGCATCATTGTAGATCCAAATAGCTGGACCTTGCCGTATACTCATTTCTTTAGATAAGAGTGTGGATTGATCAGGCTTCTTATGCCATGGCCTCTCATCGATATATATAGAAAATTTATGCGCTCCCGCATCATCAGCATTCTAAATAAATGTACGAATTATTTATGACGTTGTGAATATTGTAAAAATTATTAAATATAATACCTGAAGAAATTCTCTAAACAAGGAATCGAGCGTACAGTTCTAGATGTTATTAACATTGTGTTAATTACAAGAAAACGGCGAATTATATAAACTTAAATTATTAATTTAAATATTCAATATTTACGCTAATAATCTTATTTATCCTGTCGGTTAAAGACTCTGATTGTTCATAGATTTCAAAATCAATATCACTGCCTTCTATAAATGTCTCAGAAAGCATTTGAATTCCAAGTTCCCTAGCAAGCTCAAGTGATATTTTGGGGTGAGAAAATTTGTAGTTTTCTTTTTCGTCATTATTTAGTCCGGCCATGTCATCAAAATTAATTTCTTCAAGGCTGAAAAGAATAGCATTAGTACTTGGAATAAGCAAACCTTTCAAATCATCAGTCTTTTTCTCATTAGATTTATTACATTCCTTTCCGATTTGATTAAGGATTGCAATAGTTTTGGATAAATTGTCATCATTTAATGCTTTATTCTTTGCTTCATGAGCAATGTTATTGATTAATTTAATGAAATCGGAAATCTCAGCTTTTTCTCGAACCCCCATCTGTTTAAATACTTTATAAAAGCTATTTCGGTAATTATCGGGCAATTGAATAATTGGTATAACAAAATTCGTCGAAAGATTAAAAACAACATTTTCTGTTGCATAGAAATTGCCTTTACAGAAAATCCACTTTATATTTTTTAATTCATCTTTTATTTTTTTGACTTCTTGCTTAGACTTTTCATCGTCGTGCGACAGAGACTCATTAATATATTTGTAAATCGCCTCGCAAATTTTTGGCTGATTATTTAAAATTTTCTTAGAACATATCTTCATTTGTTCAAGAATAATATCTACAGGAAGACGTCTATTCCATCCCAGATGCTCGTGAAGTTGACTCTTGACTTGATAATCGAGAATTGAAAGGGTCAATGATACTAAATGCTCATCTTTTTTGTCTCGACATTCAGATGAACTAGAGAATGACTTTTTACCAACATTGTCAATAGTCGGAATCCATTTTGAAGACTTAATAACTGATAAAAATTCATCATTTTTATCTAAGAGTAAATTCCAATTTTCATCAATATAAATAAGCAGATTGCGCGATTTATCGTACACCTCATCGTTAGGTTTTATTGTTTCCTGGCGTTTTATATATGTATTAATTCTCTCAACGATATCTACTGGTGAAAGTGAAGTTTTAATTCCCAGAGTTTTCAAAAAGTAATGGTGTAGATTCAAGAACTTCTCTGTTGGGAAAATTTGCTCATCGTCGAAAAATAATTGCGTAATTTCAGGTATAGAAGAATCATAAAGATCAATAGGTCTTCTGTACTTGATTGGATCAATATTTTGTCCTCGAGCCACTCGAATCGTCGCGCAAGGCACAATAGGAATATTGCCCAATTTGTTTATTAGCGAACTGTCTGAAAAAAGAAGCCTTGGCAGTCGTTCAAAAAGTTTTCCAACTACAATCTCTTTATTATGGTTAACTTCCAAATACTTTATCACATAATCTCTCCAATAATCAACTTGTGGCAAACGCGGAATTTTGATAATATTCTCTAGCAAATAACGTATATCCGTAGATGTTGTGTCAAGAAACTTAAATTCCTTTGGTGGTGCAATTATCTGACCGTAGTCATTTTCATCTTCTATTGGCAGAAGAAACCAAGAAACATTTTCATCAGAATTTAGGCTCGTAGTCTCACTTTTACCAACCTCTTTAAAAATTGGTAAGCATTTTATAGTTTCAATATGATCCTTGGCAAGAGCTGAGGTAATGTGTAAAGAATTTAAATATTTTATAAAAAGTTCCGTTTCATTCATGTCTAATTTACATGCTTCATCCGTGTTTATCGATGATAAAACTGATTTTATATCACTTATATCGCAAATATATGCTGAAAGCCTGTTGGTACAGATTAACACAAATGTTATTAATAAATATAGAAATGGCATAAATATTTCACTACGCACCTTGTCCTTAAATGAACTACATTGTTTTCAAATTCGCTATTTATAAAAATTATGCCAAGTTTTTCAAGAATAGGATATACCTGATCAAAATGGCTCTGCATGCTGTTAAAAAAATATTTTATTTGATTTGTTTTAAGTTTTCTGAGAATATCGATATTTTGTTTTGTTGGGATAATATCGAGATCTTCAAATAATTTCAAATCAATTTCATTGGATTTATTACATAAATAACGCCAAAGTCGATTAATCCATTCAAGGTCAACCTTATCGTTTAGATCAATTTTATTTTTAACCATGTCAACAATATTTTGTGGAGTTAGTATCTCGATTTTAAAATCCCATCCTTTTGTTATTTTATCGATCAAACGACTCAATAAATCGGGTGAGATGTCTTTAGCAATGAACTTTTCAGATTGATCTTCAAAAATTTCGCGTGGATCATTTTCACCTTGACCCGTAAGGTGATCTGGACATATATACGTTACCGTGCCGTCTCTAGATATTGTTTTATATTCTCCATTAGCCAATGGCATCATTTTCAGACCTTCCAATATCTCATAATTTTCATCGTTCATTAAATAACCGAACAATCTTAAGATCTCATTTCTTTCCAGCTTATCATGCCATTTTTCGTGACGTTGAAGAAATTCGCTCACAATACTAGGATTATAAAATCTGAGAGAAGAATGCCTATCAGAGTTTTTTAACGCTTCAATGATTTCGGAGGGAGCGGTGATAAGTGGAAATCCAATCTTACTCAATATATCTGGTTCGACACACAATTTATCTTGAAAATATCCCGTTGAAATAGATAACGTTTGGTCATGTTCACGAAAAATTTTATCGTCTGCATTAATCTTTCTCATCATATTTTTTAGAAGATCTATAAAGAATATTGATGTAAATTGAGCTGGATCCACAATTGGCCAAAACTTATAGTAAGCTTCTTTTTGATCTACATGGGATTGAAGCTTAATAATAAATTTCACCCAAGCTTGTGGTATAACCTGAAAAATTTTTTATATAATGGGTTAATCATCACTCCAATAAGTTTTAATTATTTGAAAATACTGAAATAATCAAATACCTCTTCGAAAAGATAATGATTCCATTTATTTTTCAAATTAGCCAAAGATTTATCGAACTGAAACAAAGTAAACATTTATACAAATGTTAAAATATCACTATTAATAGTAATGACAATAAATTAAGTTTATAATTACCAAATCTTTAGGATCTTCGTACCATATATTACGTCGATTATTAGTAACCTATTGAATTAAAAGATTAATCACATGTCATTGCAAGTTTTATTGATTGGTAATGAATACTAGCTTACTGCAAAATGCCCATTTATGGAAACTCGGAATGGGGTATTTATCGGAAAAGGAAAAAAACAGAATAGTTTTCCATGAAAGTTATTCTGACTTAAATTTAACTTTGCAGCTAACCCTACATTTGATATAGTACCAAGCCTTTCACCAAAGTCATTCGGAAATTTGGTTTTCGCATTATGTAAATCATCAAGCATATTCAAAATAAGCCATAAAGACTCATCTACAACTTCTTCTTTTTCATATAGAACAATGGATGCATTGTATGATACGTCTATTGTTGTTTTTTGAATAAGTTTATTTTCTTTAAGATTCTTCATCATTGGAGAAATTGCTTTAACAATCATCTGACGCCTTTCGCGTACTTTTTCTGCATCTTTCAGTAAAATCTTGTAAATTAATTCAGGCTCAGATTTTCCTTCCTTCAACTCGTAAAATTCGATACGTTCAATATATCTAAGAAAAAGTAGACAATCAACACTATCATTTTTAAAAAATGTTTTAAACATTTCTAGAACTTTATCTGGGTTACAAATTTTGTCTGAGATTTTTGAATTCTTAGAATCTTGTTCAGTGCGCAAAGGATATCGAAAGATCGTGCCGTCGAATGATCCATCAAATGGAATTTTAAATTTTTTTCCAAGGTTTTTAAAAGGATAAAATTGATCAGGATATTTTTCTGATAAGGTGGCAAAATCGTCATATATAGCGCCTCCCCTATAATACCACTCATGAGGATCAAGAATTGCAAATTTATTACTAGTGATGAACGAGCAACTGTCACATAAATGATAAATAGAATTGAAACCGATGCCCATTTCACCAATTTTATCATATTGATTTTGTTTTTCACTACTACCCAAATTCTCCAATGATTTAAAATCATAATCATTAAATTTTGTGTTATTTATTGATAACATCGCAGGTCCTTGGAATCTCTTAAGCTCGGGTTTAAGAAGGCTCTTTTCATCATATGTATTATGATCAAGTATAAATATTTGTTCTGTGCTTTGGGCATCATCCGAATTTTGTAGGATCTCGCGAAGGACCTGTGAACTTTCAGGGTAGTCTTCAAGAATTCTTTTTAAGCGATTGGTATATGGTTCATGTGGCCTAAACTCTCTTCCTTCTGCCATTGTAATTTCAACAAATGATACTATGTGTATATTATAAACGAAAAAACTTTTCCAGTTGGTATTTTGATATACTATAAATTATGAACAGTAAATACATATGCACATTTATCCGTTATTTAAATTTATTTATCAATCAGATGCTAACTTTAAAAAAAAAGAATTCCGGTCTAGAAAGTGGAACTTTTGTTTCAAAAACATATTTGGGTAAAAAAAAATCTAACGCTAAGTTGCAAAATGTCCATTGTTTCTAATTGCAAAATGCCCATTGTTCCTTAATTTGATTTTCCACAAAATTGTGTACAACGTAAAAACCCAAACAATCGAGATTTAATTCAATAACCACATCTTTATGGTTTAGGTTAATACCAATAAAGGGCTAAATTATACGTACAAGGAATTTTTTTTGTTAGAACGCAGAAGACGTTTCGTAGATCAAATCTATGTATAGTCGAATAAGTAAAATTTTTCGTGTAACAATCACGAAGATTCATAGTAAAATGCTATAATTTTGAACAAAAATTAAATTGCTAAATATTTTAAATCAATAAAAACAAAACTCGCCATTTTTCTAAGATATAAAATCCGTTGAGAAATTGAGTAAATTTTTTTAATAAATTAATATGTAAGTTGCGGAGGAGATACGATTTGAAATCTAGTAGTTTTTTATAATCTTATCATAAGAAAAATATTAAATTTCAAATCGTATCTCCTGAAAACCTTACATATTAACTTGAGTAGAGATATTACCAAATTAATCATTGAACTTTAAATTTGAATAAAACGAAATGTTTTTTTAAGAAAAATTTTTTGTTAAAAATTTAATGATTTTCACGTGGTTACACGAAACTGTAGCAATTATTAGTATTTAGTATCCATAAAGAATGATATCAATATTAATTGAAAGATAGCCTAATGGGTGAAAGTCATCTGTATAACTTCAGTGTATGAAAAGTAAAAATAAATGATAAACTTAGTAAAGAATGCCGATTTGAGTAAAATAGAAAACCTTCTAAGATATATAACAGTCACAAATTGAGTAATCGATAATGGTAGGTTGGTAATTGTGCAAAAATGATTTTATTCTCTAAACAACAGTTACAAAATGTAAGGAAAGTCATTAAATTGAAATTCTGGTTTATAATTAGTAACCAGTTGGAATGGTAGAATCGTGAAAAGTTTGTATAACCTGTCTGAAAATTAATCATAGTAAGGAATTAAGTACTAACTTTTTGAGGTTATAAAATAATACAAATGATCAAAAAACAGTAGTAAAATCTTATTTTCTAAATGCTATTCATGACTTTTATTAGAGATAAGTCTTTTATTTTCTGTCACATAGGTTGTTCGATTTAATAATTTTTAGACAAAATCAAAATAGTTTGTTATACCAATAATGGTAAGATACTGTATATAATAATTTAACTTAAATAAAAAGCAATACAGATTTGATAAAATAATACAGTAATACAGATATAATTTCTAAATTTTGTTATTTATAAAATTTGAATACTAGACTTGTTATCTGAAAGTTAACAACCTGTTTACTTTACTAAATAATTACACCTCTTGAAATAAGATTATTTAAAAATTAAATATTATAAATTCGAGAAAAAAAATATAAAAGTATACTATATCAGGCTATCTAAATTAGTAGTTAGCTAGAGTTTGTTAGTTCTAAGTTGTAGTTAGTAAGAAATGATGAAGATGTTAGAAAGATAAGTATCAGAATTTGAGTAAACTTTACAAAAGTAAAAATAATATAATATAGCAGTTTAAGATTAACTCTAACTGCAAGTATTAGATAACTATAGTATATTACATAAAACTAGATTAACTGTATATAAAACATGAAAAGCTCTAGTAATAATGCTTCTGAGAATATATTATATAAAATAAAATATAAGGTTCTAAGAGTATAAATAAGTATTTAGATTTTTTTAACTAACATATATATCAAAAATAATCTAGTAACATAGTAAGAATTGCAATATAAAGAGTTTGAATAAGCAATGCTTCTAATCAAGTTGCAGATATAACAGCTAGTATAAAACTATTAGCAAACTACTTAAATTAGATACCAAAAGTATATATATAGTTAGTTGTACTCTCTAATATAAAGGTAATTTCTTTAAGATTTTAGTTGTAAGTTTCTATATTCTAATTACTAAATAAAAGTCTCAGTCTTAAAAGCAGCTAGTTTAATATAAAAAAATAACTGCCTACTATTAAAATATACAGTTTATAAAATTAAACTTTGTCTGTATACTAAATACTATATAGCTATTTTATAAACAATATTTTATATTATCAAATTTAGATAAATTTTAACTATTCTAGTAGGTTTAAATTGCAAATAAATTATATAAAAACTATTTTTAGTTTGAATTTTATTTTTATTATATATATATAATTGGAATAAATTTGTAATTTATATTCAAAAAACCTTTAAAAGTTTTTTTAACAAATTAAAAAAGATATAAGCAATATTTTATCTTAATTACAAAAAAAAATAAATAAATTAGAAAAAACTCTTTTAAAAATTATAAAATTATAAGCAAAAATAATTAATAAAAAATTTAGCCAAAGAATAGTGATCTTAGTACAGTTGTTGGGTTGTCATCCTTCAAGTAGCAAGTCTAAGATTCAAATTCCATCTATGACAAAATTTGGAAATTATATCTGTATTATAATAACTGTCTTCTGTTGATCAGTTGGCCTTATGCAGTTGTAACACAGGTATACCAAGTCAGGTTCTACTAATATTGGAAGCTTAAAGCATTTATATAAAGTGTAACATTACATATATATAAAGGAATATATAACTAGTGTTTATAAAACTTTAGTACAAATCTATAATAAGACTACCAGAATATAACTAGTATTTATAAAACTTTAGTACAAATTTATAATAAGACTACCAGATATAGAAGACTAAGGAACTAAGATGACAGAAACCTATTTAGAAATTTCTGAGTAAAGAAATAGCATAAACTTTTAACAATACTATTAGACCAGTTGAAGTCCATGAAATATCTTTATAGGAACTGAAAATTAAAACTAAATAACAAATATGTGTAGAGAAACACATAACTAACCAGGCTGCTAGACTTGCTGAGAGAAAAGAATACAGAAGTATACTATACTGGACCAACTAGATTGATAGTCTGAAATGAGACTAACAATTCTGAGTTGTAGCTAGTAAATAATAATAGAGAAAATGCTAAAAAGATAGATACTAAGGTTCTAGTAAACTTTACAAGAATAGAAATAATATAATATAGCAATTAAGCAGATAATCTTTGTGACTCAAGTGTTAGGTAACTATAGTATGTTGCATAAAACTAAGTCAGTATATATAAGACATAAAGGCTCTAGTAAGTTTTCTGTTAAGAATAAAGTAGTTCTAAATATATTAACTAGCATTAAAAACTTGAATAGGTGTAGCTTTAAAGATGTTCTTATAATACAAGCAGGATTACATATGCAAAGGGTTTAAATAGGCAAGACCCATAGTTGGCTTGCAGGTATAGCATCTAGTGTGAACATATATAGTAATGTATAAGTGAACTACCTAAATTAGGCATCAAAAATACATATGTGACTAGTTGTAATCTCCAATATAAGGTAGTTTTTGGTGGCATGTCATGTCTTATATACTTAAATAAAAATGTCACATCCTGAAGATAGAGACTTTAACATTAAAAAAAAAATAAAAAAAAATTTAGCCAACTAAAAATAATTAAATAAGTCAGAACAATTATAAAGACAATAAAAACAGTACAATAATATTAATACAAAACAAGATAAAGTGCAAAAGAAAAAAATACTTATAGCAAACAAAACATCTAAGCAACAAGTCTCTAAGTTAACTTGCAACTTTATATTTAAAACAACACAACAGCTAAAAATAAAAAACTATAATACCTACTTGCCTTCTAACAAACAAGAGAAATTAATTTCCAATATTTACAGTTATCAAATCTAAATACACTATCTTTTACAACTTAATATTACAAAATAAAACCAAAACTTTGACTAATAATATACAACTAAACTAACATAATTATTGAAAAAGCCAGAAGATATAATCAAATAGATGACTCTATTTCTATTATACACTGAACAATTCAGTTTAACACTTTACAAACAGCATTATATCCTTACTCAAACTACATCTGCAAACAATGTACAGAATGTTCTTTGAACTTTGAATATATACAAAACAAATATATATTTGATATTACTGCTAGCCTTGTAACCAAATTTTTGGAAAGAATTGTTTATACAAATTTATCAAAAAATCTCAATCTATATTCTAACCTACTAGACTTACTTTACTCAATTGCATTAAGACATTTTATTACAATAAAAACATCCTTTACAATTACAATTCACAATAATCTAATATTTAAAATATTTAATGACAATTATTCTATATAAACATTGCAACAAATTATACAACATAATACTAATTATTCACAACTAACCTTCTATACTAATGAATCAGTAATATATATTATAACTAAACAATGTAAAATGAGAATTAATTGGGTTCAAGTCCAAAATAATACAACTATACAAAGCTATTTAGCAGAAATTAAAGTTTGGCTTTTCTTATACAAAGCTGAACTTATTGTTATTTTATTAGTAATTAGTATCTGTTTTAGATCTAGTCAGGTTACAATCTTCACAAACTCTTAATTTATAATATCTAAATATAACAAACTTCTGAAATTATTGCCAACATTAAACAAATAATATTCTTACAATTATTGACCAATATAGTATACTCTGCTAAATCTAATTAAAACTTACTAAATCAAAGTTAATTTTCAAAAAATAGTTGCACATAGCAACAACATCTTTAACAATTTAGCAAATAAATTAGCAAAAAACAGAAATTATTTACATATATTAAAATTTATACATAACAATATATATAACTTATCATACTACTTATAATACAACAACCTTACATTTGAACAACTAACAAGATCTATCAAAAACATTTATAATATCCAAAACATTGCAATATGATCATTACAACATTATATAAAAAACATTATACTAATAGCTACACAAAATTAACTAAAATGCAACTTAGTCTTATCTTAATAACAACAATAAAAGATTATCACTATATACAAACTTTAAACTTTGTTATAACAAAGCTTTTAAAATTAAAACAATGCTAAATATACTATCAACACTAACTTATCTCTACTTATTATATCCAACAATGTTTAGTAACAATAACTGCATCTTTTGTAATATACATGAAGAACTATAATACTGGTTAAATTGTCTTGATACACCAAACCTAAGCCATACAATCAACAATACTATACAACAATTTTTTAATTTTAGCAGATTAAAAATTACAAATACTAAACTACAAGAACTACATAATAAACTGTTCAGCCACTAATAACTAACTTCTAATAACTATATTCCAAATAACACAAATATCTATACAACTCTACAAGAATATGTTCTTTAGCTACTTATTCAAACAATCTAAGAACATACATATTTCAACCAAATTGCAACTAATATTACTACTAAATTTTTAATAAAACTATCAAACAATATATACAACCAAATATAGAAATCATAGCCAATTAGAAACACCAATACAATATACTAACTTGACTTGCATACATATTAGCAAATATATATAATAATCTAAACAATATAGAATATATACATCACTCTAGATCACTATACTTACAAGTATATTTGCAGTTTGGCAGACTAACAATATATAGAAGATGAATACAATATTTGCTTACTTATAAGAATGGTGAAAAAGAAAACATCTATTTGAATATCTGAATGAATTAAATATAGCACTCCAACTAACAATATAATTACCTATCAAATTAGCAATACTTTAATTAACAAAACCTAGATAAGATTTAACCACTCTAATAGGTTTAGATTGCAGATAAATTAGATTAAACTAGATAGTCTTAGTATATTTATAGTCTGAGTCTCATTCTTGTAAACAATTTGTAAACTTGACCTTTGATCAAAGAAACTTTTTGTGAATTCTTAATACAAATTATAATAAAGATAAAAGCAAAACCTTACTTTAAAAAAAAAAAAAAAAAAACTATAATACAAATAAGTAATATAGAAAAGTTATATGTATAACTAATTGTACTTTCTTTTATAGTAGTTCATAAAATTATATTACCAATAAGTTATTAATAAAAAGTCAAAAGACCAAAGAGGTTACTTTAACATCAAAAAAAAAAACTATAATACTAAAAGTAAAACTAACAATAATATCAGAAACACAAATATAAAAAAACTAAAAAATTACAAAAAAACTAAAACAGATACAATATACTTAGTTGCAAAAACAAAAAAAATCTTACATTAACTTAGTCTTATTATATTAAAAATAAAAAATAATAAAATTAATATACTTTTAACAAAAACAAAGATAATATTATTATTAGACAATAACAAAAAACAAAATTAAAACTAACTCAAACAGATTTTGACAATAATATAACAAAAATAAAAAATAATAATAACAATTAATATATTATATATTTTTTTTAACTATTTCCAATGATTTTACAATTATTATAGAAAGTGTGTATAATGCTCTTTTTTATTAAATACTACTTATAGCAATATTAATTATATATAAAATAATTCTAAATTAGATATTTATATATTTTTTTATAAATAAACTTTGTAAAACATTTGTTATAAATCAACATAATTCTCTTTAAAGATTTTATTCTTTGTGATTATAGAAAGTGCTAAATCAGAGATGTGATGACTTAGTAAAGTAGTTAAGTTGTTAACCCCCAAGTAGCATGTCTAGAGTTCAAATCTCAGTGATAGCAAAAATTTGCAATTCTTTTTGTATTATAGTTAATTGTCTTTTATGATTAGTTAGGATTAAATATTTGTAACCTGTGTCATATCAGCATGACTAGAAGGTTTAGGCATTTGTACAATATTATACAAAGAAACACAAACCAGTACTAGGCAATGTAAATCTATGATAAGTTCTTAGACTGTATAAATCACAGAAACCAAATAGAAAGATAGAAGCTTATTTGAAAGATCCAAGTAAAAAGATAACCTAAACTTTTGACAGTACTATTATAAAAACTAGATTTATAAAATAGAGTTAAAGAATGCAAATCACCTAACTCTTCCTGTAGATCACTAAAACCAACTCTTCTCTAACAAACAATTCAACTTTTCTTAATATTTTACTAAACTAACAGCTCTTAAACTTCTAATTAAACCTTTTCTTTACAACTTTCTGTCCTAAAAACAATATACATCTATTCATACTTAATTTCTC
>CAJVQA010000670.1:0-31237 GCA_910591915.1 Cetraspora pellucida
CATCTTCTTCCAAAACATATCTTTTTTAAATGGGAACCTGCATAGTGCTCAGGACCAACTCCCTAAGCAAGATAATGACTGCACTATAGAGCATATTAATATTCATAATATTAAGAAAGACCAAAAGTCTTCTAAAGAACATATCAATAATATCATATATATTAACCAGAAAATATTAAATAAAGATCATAATATTAATAACCCATATATCAAATGCTCTGCCAAAAATATATTATCTGAAAAAATGATTGAGAAAGCAAATATCAACAAAGAATATGAATACTTGAAGAAAATATATCGATTCCTTTAAAAAGTTTACTGGCTAGACTTAAGCAAAAGACCAAAAGGAAAACAAACATATTACTTTATGGCATTAATGAACAATTGGCCAATAAAAGTACTTCTTGATGAAGGAGCAAGTGGAAACATGATAGGTCAAGACATTGCAATAGAATGGAACTTATTACAATATTTGGACAAAGATAACAGAACAAAAGCAGTATTACTAGAAGGAAAAACAATCTCAAACCTAGGAGAAGTAAAAGCAACAATCCAAATAGAAGATATTCAAGCACAAATCAAAGTAACTATTATCAAAGGAGAACAACCTTACCTTCTCTTATCAGAAGTAGATCAAGCAAAATTACATATCACTAAAGATAGACAGAATAAGATAGCCTTAATCAATAACAAGCCTATAAGCTACCAAGAAATGGGATCAGACACAGGTTATAGGTGTAACCACCTAGCTTGTGATGGACCTGCTCACTTAACCTTGAAAAACCAACCCTCCTTATATTTATCTAAATACCTCTTTAAATGAGATACCCCCTTAAAAGTGAGAAAAAACATCTTGATGGTGCCCAACGTGTTTGGTAAAACAGTAACCCACACATGTACCCAGATGGCTAACCAACCTAATAAGACTAAACAAAATAACCAACAATCGAAAAATGCAGAAGAAAAAGTGAAATAAACTGATATTGAGTATCAGAAATCTAAAAATATTAAAATACTCAAAGAATTAATACCTAATTCTTTAAAAGAACAGAAAATACTTCTAAAGAAACAAGTTGAAAGAAATCAACAGAGAATAAAATTAGTAGGTGTAACATGCAATGGAAATTGGGTAGATATAGTCAGAACAGCTCTAGCAACAGACTCCAACTTATTACAAATATTCTTAGAATATAAAGAACCTAAAGGTATATACAAAAATAAACAAATGAAAAAATACATGATGGTACAAAATGGTGAACAAAATTATCAAGAAGATGATAATATTATACAAGGAAATAGAAAAATTGGACTAAAAATGATATTACATACATCAATAGGATTATACCTTAATGATCCATTATGGAATAATAGAAAAAGGCATTGGAAAATAAATAGAATATTAGAATAAATATATCACGCTGATAAAATAGGAATAAAATAAGCTGTAATACATATTGGAACAGCTGCAGATAAGAATCGGTCAGACATAATCGATAATATCAATGAAATATTAAAAGAACTAGTTCAACAACAATTAGAAATAGGTATATTGTTAGAAAACTCAGCAAGCAATAATTGCTATGGTGCAACAATACCAGACCTCATGGATATTGTAAATAGTATAGATCAACAGTTAAGGTTTAGAAACAAAGAGAAATCCAAGAAAAGGATTGAAATATGCTTCGACACCTAACATTACTACACAGTGGGTAGAGGCAAAAGAATCGATGAATATCGAAATATATACAATATGTATGGTTATAAAATAATAGTAACACATGTGAACAATAGTTCACCAGAAGTGATATTCGGTAAAGAAATGGACAAGCATGCACATATAATGGATACAGCAGCAAAAATACCTATAGAAGTCTATCAGATGATAGCAGGGCATAAAGAGGTCTATGCCATGATATTGGAAACTCCCAATAATGAAATAACACAACAAATTGCACAAATTCATAAAGTAGCAAAATTAAGAGAATTTGCCAATAATGTATTAAATAAAGAAACAATACAAGAAGAATGTTCCAAAAAAAAGGGATCAAGAATTAGAACAAAATATAGAAAATTATGAAGAAATTGTTAATATTTTTTATGGAATGCAATTTGAAGAACCAGCTATAATAGACTTAGCTGATCAGATAAGACGCATGACAATACATGCTTAGAATGAAAAACCAATTAATAAAGCACAACAAAAATTGAATGAACAATTAATTGTAAATGTGCAAGAAGAAATCAAAATGTTTAAAGAAACCAATGGAATAGTTCTCAAAAACAAGAAAGGGAAACAAAAAGCAATTCAAGAAACCATACCAGACACTCCTAGAATAGGAAGATTTGTGAAAGAAAATCTTACACAACTAGAAAGAGTATTACAAGAAGAAAAGAAAAATAATAGCAAAGAAATTGAAAAAGGCTTAAAGCAGTTAAGATATAGACTTCAAACTATTGAAGATAACTACAAATATATATCAAACTTACCAGATAAAGAGTTAGAAAGTCATCTAGGAACAGTAGAAAAAACTGCAAAAATAAATATTAATGATAAAGAAGAAGATAAAAAGAAAGCCTTATACAATATAATGCGAGCATTAACAGAGTCAGAAGATCAACAAGTGTAGAAGAATAAAGATGTGATTGAACAAATAGAAGAAGAATATCAATTTAATAAATACACATTATTAAATATGACAAAAGAAGAGTTCAATCAAATGCCACAATGGGAACAACAAATAGCAATGAGAAATTTCTTGATAGGATCAGAATTCTTAAGTGAAAAAGTAAAAAAACAATTTCAGGACAAGTACAAAGAACTACTAGCATCATCATTAGAAAATCAAGAAAAAATGCATGATGATGATGAAGTAGAAAAAAGATTTGTGAAAGACCAAAAACTAATAAGAGGAACACCACAACCTGAGCCATTCCCACCAGAGAATGCTACTCATAATAGGTATATATCAAAAGAAAATACCTATAGAAAAAGACCTGTATCTCCAACTTCTAGTGAAGAAGACTTTAATCTCAAAAGTAGAAACATAGGAGAATGGCTAAAGAGTCAAGCAAAAGAACCACCTAGGCCAAGCTCTCCAATAAAAGACTTTGTAAATAAAAATATTGTAGATCCAATATTTAGAAGTACACATGAAAGAAACAGTAATACATCAAGTCTACCAAAAATATCTTCTAGTTTAAAGAATGAAATAAATCTAGAAGATGATGAAAAAGAATTTAAACTTCAGAAACCACCTGTAAGATATAAAAGAACAAGAACAGTTGTATCAACTGATATGAATTTATCATCCACAAATGGAGATAAATGGAAAAGAGAAAGAGATATTAGAAGAAAATTCTTTCAAGAAAGTAGAAAAGAAGAAATAACATCAAAAGATGAAAAAGAAATAAATAAATTGGATAACATCATAGAAGATGATGTAAATGATTATTATGAAAATAGGTATAATAATCAAGAAGAAATAGGAGAATCCTCAAAACCAATAAGATATGAGGATGAAGATACTAGAATATTAGAAATAGCATAGAATAGACAAATAGCACAATACCCTGTAGCAAGAAATAGTGACTTAACAGATGAACAATAACAAAAAACATATGCATATACTTCATCAGAAGTGGCATAGCAAAACTATGAAAGTATTCAACATGAATATGAAAGTAAAAAAGAAGAAGAAACAAATAAAGGGTATGGAATAACAGAAACAGACGAAGAAAATGATAGTCTGTATGGACATTTCAAGGAAATGCCAATAGAAATACGACACATAATCTTACCAACTATAATAGAAGAAAGACAGGTAGATTATAAGGTATTCTGTAATAAGAATACAGAGATACCCCCTATGAATATAGGACATATCAGGATAAAAAACTCTGTAGAAAATAAGTATATAGGTACCCCTGTAGAACTTGCTAAAAAAGGAATAATTGTCAAACCTGGAATAGCAAATGATAGTTATATAACAATAATGAATATATCGAATAGAAATGTGAAATTTAACAAAGGACAACATATTGGAAATGTTGAGAAAATACAGAAAAATGATGAAATTTTTCTTATGAAATTACCTGATCTGAAAGATCAAAGTGAAAAAGAAAAAGAACGAATCTTGATTCTAAAGAATCAATGTGAAAAAACTGGAGGTCCTGGAACATGGAATCAAATTGGTCATATTCTTACAGAATATGTTGATGTTTTTAGAGAAAAATAAGAATATGCAACTAGAGTAAATACTAATGAAATACCGCCAATTGAATTAAATTTGAAAAATGGAATGAAAGAAAATAAAATACCAATGCGAGAAAAAAGGCAAGCATTGAGAAAATATAGTAAAGAAGATAAAAAGGGTATCAAAGAAATGCAAGATGACCTAATGAAAAGCAATATTATATTTAGTGGAAATACTGAATGGGGAAGTTCTGCACTAGTGATAACCAAAAAAGATAGAACAAAAAAGATTGCAATAGATTATAGAAATCTGAATAAGTACTTAGAACAATATAGAGAACCATTACCTGACTCTAAGAAGATGTTACAAACTGTTAGTAGATATAAATACTATATAACAATGGATATAAAATCAGCATACTGGCAACTAGTGATGCATGAAAACTCGAAGAAATATACAGCGACAACTTTCGCAGAGTATGGAACATATTGTTGGCATACATTATCATTTGGAATAAGCACAGCACCAGCATACTTGATAAGAGCAATAAACAAAATATTAGGATACTTAGATTATGTAGTAATCTAAATGGATGACTTTGTAATTTTATTGAATGATAAATCCAAGGCTCAAATAAAATTAACAGAGACATTAAGATGTTTAAAAAAAGTGGACCTAAAAATCAAATCATTAAAATGCGAATTTCTCATTCAAGAAACAATTATATTAAATTGTAAAGTGTCATATAGAAAAATTGGAAAAAATGTTTTAAAAATTAAAGAAGTAAATAAATTTACTACTCCCAAAAACAAAACAGAGTTGCAAAGATTCTTAGGGTTTATGAATTATTTTAGATCCTTTATTTTAGACTTTGCAAGAGTGGCAACACTGCTATATGGATTAATAGAAACAGCAGAATTTAAATAGACTGACGACTGCCAAAAAGCAATGGAAGAACTCAAACAGCAAGTTAAAAATGAATTATTATTATCATTCCCAAATCCAAACAAACTATTTTTCATGGAAACAGATGCTTCAGATCATGCAATAGGTGCAATACAATATCAACAAGAAGATGAATCACAAGATTATTGGAAAGTTAAAGAATCTCTAAAAAAGAAAGACTTATTACGAAGTGAACTTAATGATTTTTCCAAACCACCAAGGTATAACAAAACCATTATAGAAATTGGGTTACATAGCCTATCTGCAACACAGAAAAATTGGCCAACAACATTAAAAAAAATGTATGCAATATATTACTTTGTAAAACAATGGGAGCACTACATAGAAACACAGGAGTTACATATGTACTCAGATGCAACAGGAGTGACAGCAAATAAAACTGGATGATATGTTAATAAAACATTAGACAACTATAATGCAGAACTTAGACAAACAGTCAATCTTCATATACATAGAATAGAAGAAGTGCAAAACTTTGCAGCAGATTTTCTAACTAGAGGAACAACAGATGAGTTACAACAATTGGAAGAGTTGAAACAACTCAAGAAAAAGAAATAATCCTTTATTAAAATATAATTAATCTGAATAATCATAATATTTATCATTATCGATACTCTCGTCAGGATTACAAGAATAATAGTTAACATAAATACATCCTTGGTCAGAATAGATTTCTGGACCAAAATCATATCCTTGATTAGAATTTTAGAAGAATCTTAGAAAAAATCAAGAGCATCAAAACAATCAATTTTAGATAAAACAGGTTGAAAAATTCTAGAAGAATGAACCTTAACAGTAAAAGGATCTGTAATAAAAAATGTAAGAATTAGAATAGAATATTCGATCGTTATGCACACAGGCCAGAGGTAGATAAACCTAACTACTCTGGTCCGGCAGTGCATGAAAACCCAACAATAAGAAAATACCTTACCATCCTTAAGAGACAAATCAACAAAAATTGATGAAAGATCCTCATATGGAAGTTGAAGAGAAGTATAACAATGAGTATACTTATTATTATGAAAATTAGGACCAAAGAAATTATAATGCCAAAAGTGTTGATTAGAGGTCGAAAAATAATAATGAAAAATTAAAGAAAATTTTTCAGAATTAGGACAATGCTCAAAAAGAAAGAAGATAAAATCTTCAAGAAAAGTTATATTCTGTTCAAGGAAAAGAAAATAATCTTTAGAATAACCAATAATGGAATTATCTAAAATATTAAACACTCCGTTATAACCTTCAGAAAAAAGCTTTGATGGATAAGGCTTGATATAATCAGTTGAAAAAGTAGATTGCTTACAAAAGCAATTGTAAAAAGAATTAAAGTTAGGAAAAATAGAACTTTTTCAAAGAATACGGATAAAACCATTAAGAAAAACAACTCTAAGTTCAAGAAGAACGCATGATGAGTAAGCAATGAAATCTATAATAGAAAACTTTCAAAAGTAGACAAATTAGAAAATACAATGAAATAAGAATAATACAGAAATTAATAAATTAAAACAATAGGATAATTGATGGAAAAAGTATAAAAAGGGTTATAAGGAAACCAATTGTATAGATAAAACTCATGAAGAATTTGAGAAAAAACAAAGTGGAAAAGTTACCTCTTAAGTAGAAAAATAATACAAAACTTGATAACAGCATATACAACACTTGTAATACTAGATAGAAAATATTGGATAATACAAGAAGAAAGTTGTAAGCCACCTCAAGATAGATATTTCATATATGATGATATTTGGAATACAAATTCATTTGTAGAATTTGAAATCATCTAAACAAATGAAAGATGATGTTGAGAAAATTATTAATGAACTTCCTATCAAAGCAAAGATTTCATCAGAAAAACAAATAAAGAATATCTTAAAAGAAGAGATAGAATGTATCAAATTCCTACAACAAGAAGGAATTCTCTATAAAAATCAAAAATGTTGGCCCTGTGGAAATGAGATAAAACAAAAAGATAAGAAATGGAATTTTACATGACGTGATTGTAGAGTATCACAATCTGTACTCACATTCTTATTCTTTGAAAATTACAAGATTTCCATCAATGAAGTATTTAAAATATACTATTTATGGCTTATCAAAGTGCCAGCAACACCCATTCACATAATGACTAAACATTCGACACAAACAATAGCAAATAATATAAACAATATTAGACAACTTGTTGAATCACAAATAAATGACACACATGATAAGATAGAAGGAAAAGATATCATTGTAGAAATAGATGAATTATTATTTGGATATGTAAAGTATCATCGTGGAAAACTTATAGATGGTCAATAGGTCATTGAAGGCATAGAACGAACTCCAGAACACAAAATATTTGTAGTAACAATAGATAAGTATGATGAGAAAACATTGACTAATATCATTAAAGCAAATGTACATGAAGAATCAATAATATACACAGATCTATAGAAAGGTTACAAAAACTTATCTGTGAAGTACAGATACCAACATGAAACCGTGAATCATTCAAAATATTTCAAAGATCCTGAAACAGGTGTACACACAAATACCATTGAAGGAAATTGGCTTGACATAAAAATATTGACACCAAGCAGAAATAGAGCTAAAGATAAGCTTTAACTATATCTATCAGAATATATATAGTGACGACAAAACATAAACAACTTGTGGGAAGGTTTCCTATAATGCCTAAAGAGTTATCTATTGATAGAAGCAGAAGATAAACCTTTAGAGAAAAATGATGAAACCAAACAATTAGAAAATCTAAATAAATCCTAAATTATAAAAAGATCCAAAAATAATCTTATCTAACATCCAAGAACCAACCAAAGAAACCAATGAATAAATCCAATGACTACTCAAATATGGAAATTACCCTAGACAACCAAAACAATTCCAAAAGAAGAAATGGTAGTAACTTGGGTACAACAGATAGAAGAAACCAATACTTAACTACAATTAACTTATGATATCAGAAATATCAAACAGAAACTTGGTGTAAAGTTCAGCCACAAACCAAAAACTTATCACTACTTAGTCGAAACACTAACCAATTTGGCTTATCTAAGAAAGTACAACGATCCTCAAGAAAGAATGACAGAAGTTTCAGAGAAACTTCAAATGAGCTTCGACCCCAAACAAAATTTGGTGGATCAATTAGTGAAGCTATTGATCTTACAGAAACAGAACAACCATGTCAACCTAATATTGAATTATCTGGATGAGATGAAGAAAGTGTATCTCAAAGAACTTTAAATAATAATGAAAAAACCATGAATATTAGAGCAACACCAGTACCAGGAAATAGTCACACAAATGACTCTTCAACTAGATTCTTACAGGTACCAAACGGAACTACATATGAATCCAGAACAACTACTCCAGAAGAAACAGGAAGTGTACAATGTAAAATATGCTCTGGAACACTTGGACAACATGAATACTGGGACTGTCCAAACACAATATGTAATAAATGCAAAGAGACAGGACATACATACTGAAACTGCCCATATGCTCCATTATGAAAAAATAGAAGCTAGTATGTTAATTTAGCTGAATGCAAAGAGTATCAATGTGAATATTGTCTTATAAGAGGACATAAGCAATATCAATGCAAAGAATTATTATTGGACAAAGCAAATGAATATAATGGTTGTGGATGTAATTCAAGAGAAGTAACTGCAACAAGAATAAACCATTTAATCAACCCAAACTCTTCAACATCAAAGTCAAAGAAGAATCATTGTTGCAACTGTAAATTACCATTTACAAGAAATAATTTAATAAGAATACAAAGAAGAAATAATAGAATTCGATTAAAATATGAAGAATGTGCATATGAATATGTAAGATACTTTTGACAAAATGAACCTCAGAAAAAACAAATAATGGAATAGTTAGAACACAAAGAAAAGTTAATTGAATGTTACCTTTGTAAAAAGAAAGGAACAAAAAGAGAATTTGCAAATTATGGAAATATATTCTTTTGTACTTGGGAAGAAAAATATGCCTATCAAATATATCTTGATATAGTAGACCCTTGCCATAATTATACTTATGAAGGAAGGAAAGAACATTGGCTCAATACTAAACAGTTAGCAGGAAATTATATAACAATCAATAGATCAATAGTAAAAAGAATCTATGACTATATTGCAGAAGGAGAACCTAATCTACAATAACTAGAACTTCTAAAAGAAGAAAAAGAAGAAGATGAATTCTCTTATCCAAAGACACCAATTCTCTATAACAAAGAAAATAATGATGTCGAAGAAGAAATAGCTTATAACCAAGCTGTTACTGAAAACTTAAACAATTTGGATAAAGGAAATACAAAGAGACCAGAAACATATGATAAATGGTGTAAAGAAACATCTAAAGTAGGATGTACTTTTTGTAAAGAATGTCTTTTATCAATCAATATCAAAGAACAAAGTAGTTATGTAAACATAACAAATATGATGGAAAAAGCCATCTACCCATACTGTATTAATTGCTACAACAAAGTATACCACCTGACACAATATTGCACCAAGTGTACCCAAAACCCTCTAGGATCAGAAGAAGACCTAGCAAAAGGAATATGTCGAGAATGTTATACTAAAGAAAAAGGAAAAGCTAAGTAAGAACCTCCAAAAGACTACTTCTTTCATGAACCAATGACAACTGAGCAATAAGTATTAAATGAAATGCTTTACAATTATCCTTTACGATTTGAACATATAGAAGAAGCACTCTCCAAAGTAGAAATAGAAAACCAAATACTTTAACAACAAGTAGACCAAGAACATCTTATAAATTTAATAAAGTATGAAGGTTTAAAGAAAATGATCCAAAGAATAGTAGGAGTAATTGACGAATCTGTAGACTACATCAATGAAAGTATTAGTCAAAACAGCCATATGTACTCATTTGTAGAGTATCAAAGAGAAGCAAGTGCTATAGTCAGAGCTCGACAAGAATTAAAAGAATTACAAGAATCTAGACTTCCAAAAGAACAACAAGCATTTAAAGAAGCAATGCAAAGAGGGCAATCACAAATAAGAAGATCACCAAGAATTACAGTAACAATTATAATTGAAAATGATGATATGGAAGTAGAAGAAATCTCCTAAGAAGAATTCTAAAAGAAGATTCCTAGCAGAACAAATTCTGCACCACCATTTCTGAGAATAGAAGATGAACTATTCAAAAGAAGATAATTGTACTACAAAAATAGTATCAATATTATCTAATCATTATTTATTATTTAAACATATAATTAAACCATATATAGTTTATCAAATATCATTAGTATTAAAATAGTCAAATTATTATTTATTATTTATCAATGTAAACAAAAATGTTTAAAGGTATGTAAAAGGATAAGTACTCCATAGTCTGAGATGGTGCGTGACGAAATTAATAATCAAATATTTATATCACACTGGATTGTGATTCATGATAAGACAGAACATGTCATATGAGTAATATTTGTTTGATTAATAATATCCTTAAAGGAATAGTATGCAATAGCACTATGCGATAGATGGGGCTTAGTAGCACCAAGACATCCAAAGATGGTGCAATGATAAGATGCCCAGAATAGGTGCACAAAGAATAACATTGATAAGACATCTGAGACAGATGCACAAGATTATTTACCTGTGAAAGGTATACAAGATTATCAAAGTATCGTTTGGGTCATGATACAAAGAATTCAACAAAGAACATTAACATTAGGATACAAACAAAATTAACAGAGCATTAAGATTTAACAAAGAACATTAGATGCAGAAATTAACAAGACGTTAAGATGCATAAATATTTACAAACATTAAATTAGTAATTAGGATAGATATCATTGAAAAATAGCATCAATGAAAAATCAAATTAGAAATTAATAACATGAAAAAGTCTATTTAAAGACATGGAAATGACCATGAAGCAACATGGATCATCAGCAAAAAATAATTAAAATACTACAAAAGAATCATAACAAAATAGCTTATTATGAAAAGATAGTATCAAGTTTAGAATTTACATTAGAACTTGAAGAGACTGAACAACATCAATCTTACTGAGAATTAATTCAAATATTAATTGAATAAGAATCAACTTCACAAGAGTTGATAAAAGCAATCAAAGAAATACAACAAAGTTCTGAAGAAAGATTTAAGCAAATCTTAGAGTTAGCAAAGAAAATTGCACTCAAAAAAGTAGAAATATACAAAGGATCTGCAAAAGAAATTTATGAATCAATCAACACTCAGTAAAGAAGAAAAATTCACAGAAATAGTACAAAGAAACTATAAAGTACCAAATTACTATACAGACTTAGTATTTAGTCTAGAAGCAATCTTGCGAAAAGGAAAAGAAGATTAACAACAGTCATACCAAGACTTAATTGATAAAATATCTGGAACAGATAAACCAAAGAGAGAACACGAAATACATCTTGTAACAGAAATAAAAGAAAGTTCTAAAAATAGGAAAGAACAAATTATAGAACTGATAATATATTTCTTTCATTAAGCATCAAAAGTAGATTTTAAAGCAATAAAAGAAATTGATGAACTCTTTGGAAGAAATTAATGAACTCTACTAAGAAAACATTTAAGGAATCAATTAATGAATTAAAAGAAACAGTTTTAGATCAATTAAAAGAAAGAGAATCCTTTGAAGAAAGCATAACATTTGACAGAAATCACTTAGTAGCTAAAGAACATATCTGGAAAGAGTGGAACATAATATATATTCAAAACCTAATTAACAAGAGAAGATCAATTAATATCATAACTAAAGAAGACTGATATAACTATTATACTGAAGCTATAAAACTCAAGTAGACTATAGAATACCAAGATACTACAGATCAAATAGAAAACAAGTCTCAGAAGCAAAGACATATTACGACTGGTCAAAGATAATTGAAGATAAATTAATTGATAATTATGATTATATTCCAACAGAATATAAAAGTAGAAGAATATATTATTACAAACTAATAAGTCTCACACCAACTCTAGTAGAAATATATAATCCAGAAGAAGTGAATGAGCAAAACTTATAAACACTGTTTAATAGAACAGAAAACTGTATTAAAAGTCAAGGAATAGGATCCTGTGATAATTGTATAATAACAGGAAGATTCTGCAAGGTAGAATTAAAAGAAAGAAGTCCAAGAGAAAAAGAAAAACTTTCAAGAAAGAAAACAGAACCAACATATGATAACTGTATAATCTGTAATGAATTTAGAAAAGTAAATCAAGTAGAAAAAATCTGTAAAAGTTGCAAGATAACAATTAATAGAAAAGAAACTAAAAGAAGAAATCAGGAATTTCTAGAATCAGTAAAATTTCAACAAGAAACAATACAAAACTGTGAATATTGTCTTGAAAGACATAAAGAGTGTATAAAGAAAGCAGAGAGTCAAATCTTTAATTTGAATGCAATTGCAGTACAAGAGTTGTAACAATTGTGCAAGAAGACATCTAAAGTGCCTAAGAGAAAAACCAGAACAAACTTGTAGAAACTGTACTCGAAGAAGCGAGAACTGTAAAACTATTTTAAAGAAACAAGGAAAGAAAAGAAATAGAGAAAAACAAATCTTAGACAAAAAAAGAAAACCTAAGGAAAGAAGATTTGAAAAGTGTAAATTGTGTAGAAGACCACAATTTCTAGATTACAAAAACACTTGTAGAAAGTGCAGAGTAAAAAAAGTTCAAGAAGAAAGATTCATGGAAGAAATCTTAAACTTTGAATGAAAAAGAAAAGTTGTCAACCTTGTATAACACTCAAAAGAAAGTGTGAAAAGATACCATATTACAAAAAGTGTATTAACTGTGCAGAAGAAGGATTAACCTGTACATCAGCAGAAAAACAAAATTATACATCTTTAAGAAAAAGCTGTAATAATTGTTATATTAGAAAAAAGAAGTGTCAGAAATCACTTACAGACAAACAGTATCACTATTGGAAGAAAGAAGAAAAAGATTGTACTTACAATATTAAAACAAAGAATCGACAATATTATCATATGATAAGAAAATTGAAATTAATGATAGTATACTGGAAAATTCTATTAGAAATAAAACGAGCAATTCAAGATTATCAATCTCAAATAATTACAGAAGAAAGCTTAAAAGAAAAGCTAAATAAAAATCTGAAAGATTTACTAACAGGAACATTAAGACAATTAGTCTGTAACCTCTTTTATACAGTATTAGAAAGAGAATCTAAAGAACTAACAAAAGTAGTTCAAGAAATAGATAGACAAACAGAACCAAGCAAATTGGTATCAGAAGTAACATCTAAAATAGATGAACATACTACCTGAATTTCAAGAAATAATTAGAACAGTACAAGCGATAGTTGAATTACAAACAGCGGTTGAAGAAATAGAACAATTCAAATATTTTTTAACTTAAACAGAATTAAGAATAGATTATATAAGAGCAAACATAGAATTAGGAAGAATAACAACATTAGAAAATTTAGATAGTTCAATAACAGAGCAAAAGGAATGTCTAAAAGAAATTATTACTGAAACATATAAAGATATTGAAGAACAACAGAAGGATAAATTAAAACAATTATTAGAAAAATTATTCCTAATAATAAGGAAAGAATCAACCTTTAATGGTCTAACAAGAGGATTAGCAGAGGTATCAACAAAAATAAAGAAAACAATCCAACAACTAAATCAAGTAGGAATACAATTACGAGAAGAAAACCTACTAGTAACATTACTAGAAAATACTCAAGATAAGTCAGAAGAAATCTAAAGTATCTAACTTAACTGTTAAGATACAAGAAGAAAATCAAAAACAAATAGAAAAAGAAAGTGTAGAAACATGGATTAAAGAAAAAAAAGAATCCAAACAATTTGAAGATATTGCAAAAGAAATGAGCATAAATAGTATCATAGATAAAATGATATATCAAGAATTACAGCAAACAATAGAAGAAAGCTTTAAAAGCATTAAAGCTACAATAATAGTAGCAACAGGAGCAATAGTAGTTGGAAAGACAACTGCATTATTAGAAATAAAAGACTTCTTTAAGAAACAAGAAATCCAAGTATTCCAATTTAAAGCAATATCAGAAAAATCATCAGAATTATTAAAACTGATGTATTCAGCAAAACAAAACACATTTGCATTACAAATATTCATATTATAGGAATTCCAAAAGAATTTATTACAATTAAAAATATTGGAATTAGAAGAAAAAATTGATGAAAAGACAATAATACTCTTTGATAGAGCAGTACCAGATACAATAATATTTGAGATGAATAATATTTAAGATAAACAACAAATAGAAATATTAAGAAAAATGAGAAAAGATCTTAGTGAAAAACTGATCAACCAATATGATCATATATTATTCTTCAAATTAACAATGAAAAAAATGCTTAAATGATTTAATGAAAGAAAGCGAGAATCTGATAAACAAATATCAGAAGAATATCTAGTCGATATATATGACAGATATGAAGAAATGATTGAAATGGTATATCTAAATTATATCAAAATTATCAATAATCACAAAGGATTGAATGATATGCTTAGAACAATATTCATCAAAAGATCAAGAATTGAAAATGAAAATTAATTATATGATAAAACAGCATTAACAGAATTATCCATAATGCTGCCAGAAATACCAGTAGAACAAGAGCAAGGATATACTGTTGTAATACTATTCATAAAAAGAAATAAAACATAGTACATATTAACCTCACAAAGAATAAACACTATGATATACCAAAATTAATATCAAACATGTGGAGGCAAAAAAGAAGAATATAAAGACTTTAGAACATGTGCAATCAGAGAAGCACAAGAAGAAATTAATTTAAAATTGATAGTAGAAAGGATACAATTAATCCTAAAACATACTTATTATTCGCACAATAAGTCAGAGACAAAACCAACAACAAACAAAGATTATCAAGAAGATAGAATTAATCAAGCTAACTTGGTACAAATACCAACATATCTATATTGGGTACAACATAATGAATTAACCCAAATTAAGAATAATGAACCTTTAAAACAATCAGACTTAGATTGGTGAAATTATGAACAATGTAAACACTTAGTGTTCACGCCAACATTAACTGATAACATTACAAAAATATTTAAGTACTACATTCCCAAATATGTTGAAGAATACTCCAAAAGAGAAAAGGTGACAAGAGATCCTTATCAAATCAACCAAAAAAAAAAATATCCGAAGAATCAATGAAATTAATTATTGTCACTACTAAGAAGGTGAAGAATATGTACTACCTCCAAAATAATAGAATTCTCTGTACAACTAAAACCAAAGAACACTGCTAAGGGCCCAGTCACATCTCAGTGTGTCCGGTTATTAGGAAATTTTAATGGTCATGTCACATGTGTGACAAATAGACATTAGTTATAGATTGGCTGAAACAGATCACCAAATCTGGAAATGATAACGAACGATGAACAATCTGTTTACATAATATCATTACGATAATGAATTTATTATTAGTCATGGCTTAATAGTCATAGCCTTCACAAATGTATAAATAGCAGTAGGTTTTACCTTTCTCTACTTTAGAATTTTTACAATCCAAATTCTCAACATAAGAATTTTTACAATCCAAATTCTCAACACAAGAATTTTTACAATCCAAATTCTCAACACAAGAATTTTTGCTTAAAACTTTACAACACAATAGTTTAGAATTCTCACTGATAGAATTATTGCTACAAAATAATTTTGTATTGAATACAATAATTCTTGAATCGATAGTTAAAACCTTATCTTCCTCTAAATTAGAATTTCTGTTAGAAGACAGAAAATATAATTAATAGTGCCCAACAAAAGGCAAATAGCCTATGGCAAAAATAGAGTTTAAATCACAAATAGCCTAACATACTTTAAAGGCACCTAATGTGCAAAAACACAAAATATAGCTTAGATAGCTAATTGAGCCTAATGTGTTAGGAATACATTTTAATCTTAGAAGAGTCTAAGAACAAAGGCACCAAATGTATTCATCAAGAGAAATTATAAAAGAAAGCTCAAAGACAGGAGCCTAGAAAAGAAAAGTCAAAGGTGTCCAACGTGTAAACTATTTAAACAGTAAGAGCATATAAGCTCAACAAATTTTAAGACATTTAACGTGAGCCTAAGAAATTAAATCCCAGGAGCCCAATATGCAAAACATTAAACAAAAAAGTATATACAAGAAAGACATCCAATATATAAAACTTTCTAATAACCGTAGATCAAAGGAAAGTAAACTGATAGCCAAAAACTAATCAACAGAAATATACTTACAATGTGGAGGAGGACTTACAACAACTTACTCCTAGAACCCACTAGACATTAACAATATACACCCACCAATCCTTGGGCAAGAAGTTAATAACTACTAGTATATAGTTTAACACATTTATTATTTAATAAACACAATTTTATTTAAAGAAAAATCTTTGAACATAAAACTTTTATCTGAAAAAGTTTCTATAAAAACAAGTGTTAGTAAAAATAAATATATAAGACTCTAATAAACTCTAAGATAAAAAAGTATCTTTTAAATAAGTGAAAAGTAGTCTAAGACTTGAACAAGCAAGTATCTAAACACTCTTGTAAAATAAAGGAACTACTCTAAAGAAACTATAAAAATACTGAGAAAGTATAAAGAAAGTATTACTGAGATAGTAAATACAAGTACTACAAGAACTTTATCCATCCTTAATATATAAAGAAAGTTGGAGTAGTGCCCAACTATAAAACTATACAACATCTATACTAAAACTATTTACGACTACAAGAAGAACATAATTGACAAAGAGAGTCTAAGAAACTCTTATCAGATATAACAAGATTCTAATACACTAAAGATTATCTGTGATAACACTACTAGATTTGACTACCAAGAAAGAAGCTGAAAAGGCAGCTGGAAAGCGAAAACAAAACTTCTATTTGATTACACCCTTGGACTGATCATCTAAGAACAAATCTATATCAAATCTTGTAATTAGTAATTTGACAATTTAATGCGATTCTACCAAATAATTTTGACACTAGCAGTACTCATTATACTGATATCAAGAGGAAAAACTATCAACACAACTGTACCAATACCATTACCATCAATTATAATATCTCCAACTACAATACAATCTGTACAAACAGTGACTCAGGCACCAAACTTCTTTAATGACCAAAACACTATAAATGAGCTATTAGCATTATTTGTAACAATAATAGGATCAATAGCAACAATAACTACAACAATCTGTGTATGCAAAAGAAAGCTTAGTAAAGCAAGAAATCAAGTAAACAAACTGAATAATCAAATCCAATTACCACCATATTAAACCTAATTTGAAATAAAAGAACTTCTTATATAATCAAATTTTATTTTTTATCAAAGACAAGAGATAAGATTGCTGACCAAGCAATCTGATGTCAACAAATATTACAAATAATTGTATAACAATAGATAACAATCCATTTGCAACAACTCTTATCTATTACCTAATTATTGAAACAATAACAATACTATTAATAATATTCATTTGTTATTATAGACAACAAAGATATAAAAAGAGAGTCCTCAAGGCAATTCCTAGAGCAAACCAGTACCTTGAAGCAAATAGCAATTGCTGCTGTTGTTAATATATGTCCAACAAAAATAATTCTTTATTATATAACCTATTACCAAGACAGACAAGGTCAACACCAAACCTAAGACCAACTCAAACTCAATTAGGAATAGCAAGAAAGATTAATAAAATCTTAGATATAAGGAACAACAAACCTACAAGATCTTTACCATCTATACCAAACATCTTAAGACCACTACAAGTGGCACCCAAGATAAACCTACTCAAAAGGAAGAAATAAATGAAACTTGAAGTAACATCCTTCCTAGGAGAAATAACAACTTTAATCTTACTCATAATAGGACTGATAGTATTTATAATCATAATACTTATCAACAGAAGGAAACAAAAGAAAAGAACATTAGGACAACAATTAACCTTGAACCAAGCAACAAGAATAGCAATACCAAACATAGGACTAATTAATAAACAATTTGGAACAACATATTAATGGCAAATACTGTTATACAAATAACTATACCAACACCAATATTAATAGTAACAGCAACAACTATTCAAACCACAACTGCAACAATATCACTATTCACAACTAAGAATCCAGTATTCTTTCAAAATCAAAATGTTATAGACATAGTAGCAGTAATAGTAACATTAATTATAGTATTAGGAATAACATTACTCATAATTATTACCTGTATAAAAAACAGAAGAAATCAACTATTAAAACATGACATTTTAAGAAAAAACAAATATATTGCAAATCAAGTACAAGCAACAATAACTACTTTTTAATGAGCAAGTATATTACTAAAGAATGCTACAAAGGATTAGTACTTGAATTATTATAACCAAAACAGGAACCTAAATATACTAAAGAAGTAAACCAAGAAGTCAAAGAACCAAAAGTTATAATACCAAAGGATTATCTAGTAAAGAAATACTTATTAGAAACCTGAAAGAAACAACTTAGAACAAATATTATCCAAACAGAAAACCTTATCAAGCTACAGAAGTTAGCAATAGAACTACAAGAACCAAACGAACTCATTGTAGAAATAGGATCAAAAATCCAAGAAAAAGGAATTAACAAAAACAAACTCTAATGTTTACTTGTGACAGAGAAAGCCAAACTTATTATTCAACCTTCCTAGCATACTATTATAAATATGGATCAAAAAAATTATCTTCTCTAGAAAAAGAAGAAATCAGAAAAGCAAAAGAAAAACTGTTAACCAAACTACAAGAAGTAGAACAAGAAGTAACAGAAATAATAGAAGAAGAAAAATTAATCAGAGTAATTATAACAATAGCACCAGATACTACTCCAGTACTACATACAATAAAAATAAAAGTACCAAGAAGATATAGATTCATAAGAACAATATCTGAAGAAGAATTAGCATGCCTAATAATTTATAGTCATGAACTATGCAATTACTCAACATATAATTTAGCAGTACAGCAATCAGGAATTGCTAAAACAAAAATACAAGATTATCTAAGAAATGCCAAAATAATAAAACCACAAATATATTAAACTGGCAGCACAACCAGAAGTAAGATTTTCAAACTTAAAATCATTATATGGAATCAGAAACTTCAATGTAGAAATAGCAGAATATATTCAATGGAGAAATGAATTAGAAATAAAATTTACTGAAATGGACATGGATAATATACTAACTGTATTTAGAAGATTCAGTAGAAACCCAAACTTAGGATATACCATGCAACAGCCTGATTATGATTCAGGAGCAGATTTACCAAAAGCATACTGGAACATGGAATTCTTCAAAAGAATAAAATTAGTAATATATACAAAATTACATAGAGCAGCTAGAAGACTATTAACAACAAACCCAAATGTGAATTGTTACTTTAGAGTAATAGCAAACCAAAATGAATTAAACAATCTAAAAGATTCAACCAATTACCCAATAACAGTAGGAGTAAATTACGCACAAAACAATTGGCATAATATTGGATTAGTAGGCAGAAGCCAATGCACATACCAAACACCTCAAATATCATTAAGAGAATTACTAGATAATGCATATCTAACAGATGAAATCCAACTAGAAAGACAAAAAGATTTTCAAAATCTTATATACAAACCAGATTATGGTACAGAAAATGATATAGATAACTTCAGAAATAGATATGAAGAAACAATAGCATTATCAAACTTCACATAAGCAGGATGGAACCAAGGAGAATATGCAAGACTATTAGATATGATACCAATCACCTACAACTACCAAATAATGGCAAAGAGACAATAAACAAACAAGCATTTTTCAAAGAAGTGAACACTATATTTCATGCAAAAAGGAATGAAATAATTTCAAAAGAAGAAATCAAGACAGGATCAAAAATCAAAATCCATAACTTTAACAATAATAAAAGAAAACCAGTAGACAAATCTAAAGCTAGATGCTTTAAATGTCAACAATATGGTCATTTTGCAAAAGATTGTACCAATGAAAGAAAAGAATTTTTCAACAATATTGATTCCAGAAGAATGACAAAAAACTTTCCTAAATAATTCAAATGACCATGTCAATACTGCAAAATGTTTTCACCAAGACATGAAAGAACATGTTTAAGAAATAATGGAAAATATTACAATGGATCAAGAAGTAACTAAATGCAAATTGGAAGATATAATAACAATAACAGAAATAATAGAAATAACAACAAAAGTAATAATCAAAATAATTATCAAAACAACAACAATCGAAATTGATACAACAAAGGTCAAAAACCACCCAAAAGATATCATAATTATCAACCTGAAGAAAAAAAAAAGAATTATAAAAAACCTGAAAGAACTGAAAGAAGGGAATCAAGAAATGATAAAAGAGACTTCAAAAGAAAAGAAAATCCAAAACGATACAATCATTACAAAGAAGAAGATGATGAAGAACCTATAGCATCTTCCTTAAAAGCATCTTCTTTCAAAACATATTTTTTTTAAATAGGAACCTGCATAGTGCTCAGGACAAACTCCCTAACCAAGATAATGGCTGCACTATAGAGCATATTAATATTTATAATATTAAGAAGAACCAAAAATCTTTTAAAGAACATATCAATAATATCATATGTATTAATCAGAAAATATTAAATAAAGATCATATATTAACAACCTATATATCAAATGCTCTGCCAAGAATGTATTATTTGAAAAAATGATTGAGAAAGCAAATATCAACAAAGAATATAAATACTTGAAGAAAACATATTGATTCCTTTAAAAAGTTTACTAGCTAGACTTAAGCAAAAGACCAAAAGGAAAGCAAGCATATTACTTTATAACATTAATGAACAACTGGTCAATAAAAGTATTGCTCAATGAAGGAGCAAGTAGAAATGTAATAGAACAAGACATTGCAGTAGAATGGAACTTATTACAATATCTGAACAAAGATAATAAAACAAAAGCAGTATTACTAAGAGAAAAAACAATCTCAAACCTAGGAGAAGTAAAAGTAACAATTCAGATAGAAGATATTCAAGCACAAATCAAAGTAACTATCATCAAAGGAGAACAACCTTACCTTCTCTTATCTGAAGTAGATCAAGCAAGATTACATATCACTAAAAATAGACAAAATAAGATAGCCTTAATCAATAACAAGCCTATTAGCTACCAAGAAATAGGATCAGACACAGGTTATAGATGTAACAACCTAGCTTGTGATGGACCTGCTCACTTAACCTTGAGAAACCAACCTTCTTATATTTATCTAAATACCTCTCCAAAAGAAACACCCCCTTAAAAGTGAGGAAAAACATCTTGATAGTGTCCAACGTAGTTCTAGACAAATGAACACTGGCTAATAACACAATTAATGGTGACCAACAAGAGAAATGTTGGTTACCTGCACTTTGCTTGGTGCCCAATGTGTTTGGTCAAACAGTAACCCATACACGATGTACTCAGATGGCTAACCAACCTAATAAGAATAAGCAAAATGACAAACAATTGAAAAATGCAGAAGAAAAAGTAAAATGGACTGATATTGAATATCAGAAATCCAAAAACATCAAAATACTTAAGGAATTAATACTATATTTCTTAAAGGAACAAGAAATACTCCTAAAGAAGCAAGATGAAAGAAATCAACAGAGAACAAAATTAATAGGTATAACATGTAATAGAAATTGGGTAGATATAGTCAGAACAGCTCTAGCAACAGACTCTAATTTATTACAAATATTCTTAGAATATAAAGAACCTAAAAGTACATATAAAAATGAACAGATGAAAAAATACATAATGGTACAAAATGGTGAACCAAATTATCAAGAAGATGATAATATCATACAAGAAAATAGAAAAATTGGACTAAAAATGATATTACATACATCAATGGGATTATATCTTAATGATCCATTATGGAATGATGGAAAAAGGCATTAGAAAATAAATAGAATATTAGAAGAAATATATCGTACTAATAAAATAGGAATAAAATAGGCTGTAATACATATTAGAACAGCTGCAGATAAGAATCAGTCAGACATGATCGATAATATCAATGAAATATTAAAAGTACTAGTTCAACAACAATTAGAAATAGATATATTACTAGAAAACTCAGCAAGCAATAATTGCTATAGTGCAACAATACCAGACCTTATAAATATAGTGAATAGTATAAATCAACAGTTAAGGTTTAAAAACAAAGAGAAATCCAAGAAAAGAATTAGAATATGCTTCGACATACAACATTATTATACAGTGGGTGGAGGCAAGAGAATCGATGAATATCAAAATATATACAATATATATGGCCATGAAATAATAGTAACACATGTGAACAATAGTCCACTAGAAGTGATATTCAGTAAAGGAATAGACAAACATGCACATATAATGGATCTAGCAGCAAAAATACCTATAGAAGTCTATAGATGATAGCAGAACATAAAGAGGTCTATGCCATAATATTGGAAACACCCAATAATGAAATAACACAGCAAATTGCACAAATTCATGAAGTAGCAAAATTAAGAGAATTTGCTAATGATGTATTGAATAAAGAAACAATACAGGAAGAATGGTCTAAAGAAAAGGACAAAGAATTAGAACAAAACAAAGAAAATTATGAAGGAATTGTTGATATTTCTTATGGAATACAATTCGAAGAGCCAGCTATAATAGATTTAGCTGACCAAATGAGATGTATGACAATACATGCTCAAAATGAAAAACCAATTAATAAAGCACAACAAAAATTGAATAAACAATTAATTGTAGATATGCAAGAAGAAATCAAAAATTTAAAGAAACCAATAGAATAGTTCCCAAAAACAAGAAAGAAAAACAAAAAGCAATTCAAGAAACTATATCAGATACTTCTAGAATGGGAAGATTTGTGAAAGAAAATCCTACACAATTAGAAAGAGTATTACAAGAAGAAAAGAAAAATGATAGCAAAGAAATTGAAAAAGGCTTAAAGCAGTTGAGATATAGACTTCAAACTATTGAAGATAATTACAGATATATCAAACTTACCAGATAAAGAATTAGAAAGTCATCTAGGAATAGTAGAAAAGCTTGCAAAAATAAATATTAATGATAAAGAAGAGGATAGAAAGAAAGCCTTATACAATGTAATATGAGCATTAACAGAATCAAAAAGATCAACAAAGTGTGGAAAAATAAAGATGTGATTGAACAAATAGAAGAAGAATATCAATTTAATAAATATACATTATTAAATATAACAAAAGAAGAATTCAATCAAATGCCACAATGGGAACAACAGATAGCAATAAGAAACTTCTTGATAGGATCAGAATTCTCAAGTGAAAAAGTAAGAAAACAATTTCAGAATAAATATAAAGAATTACTAGCATCATCATTAGAAAATCAAGGAAAAATGCATGATGATAATGAAGTAGAAAAAAGATTTGTGTAAGACTAAAAATTAATAAGAGGAAAACCACAACCTGAACCATTCCCACCAGAAGGTGCTACTCATAATAGGTATATACTGAAAGAAAATACCTATAGAGAAAGACCTGTATCTCCAACTTCTAGTGAAGAAGACTTCAGTCTCAAAAGTAAAAATATAGAAGAATGGCTAAAAAGTCAAGCAAAAGAACCACCTCGACCAAGCTCTCCAATAAAAGACTTTGTGAACAAAAATATTGTAGATTCAATATTTAAAAGAACTCATGAAAGAAATAGTAGTACATCAAGTTTACCAAAAATACTTTCTAGTTTAAAAAATAAAATAAATCTAGAAAATGATGAAGAATTTAAACTTCAAAAACCACCTATAAGATACAAAAGAACAAGAACAGTTGTATCAATTGATACAAATTTATCATCTACAAATGAAGATAAATGGAAGAAAGAAAAAGATATTAGAAGAAACTTTTTCAAGAAAGCAGAAAAGAAGAAATAACATCTTAAGATGAAAGAGAAATGAATGAACAAGATAACATCATAGAAAGTGATGTACAAGATTATTATGAAAGTAGGTATAATAATCAAGAAGAAATAAGTGAATCCTCAAAACCAATAAGATATGAGGATAAAGATACTAGAATACTTGAAATACCATGAAATGGACAAACAGCACAATACCCTGTAGCTAGAAATAGTGATTTAACAAATGAGCAATGGCAAAAAGTGTATGCATATACTTCACCAGAAGTAGCATAGCAAAACTATGAAAGTATTCAACATGAATATGAAAATAAAAGAAAAGAAGAAACAAATAAAGGGTATGGAATAACAGAAACAGATGAAAAAAATGATAGTCTGTATGGACATTTCAAGGAAATGCCAATATAAATACAACATATAATCTTACCAACTATAATAGAAGGAAAACAGATAAATTATAAGGTATTCTGTAATGAGAATACAGAGGTACCCTCTATGAATAAAGGACATATCAGGATAGAAAACCCTGTAATAAATAGGTATATAGGTACCTCTGTAGAACTTGCTAAAAAAGGGATAATCGTCCAACTTGGAATAGCAAATGACAGTCACATAATGATAATGAATATATTGAGTAGAAATGTGAAATTTAACAAAGGACAACATATTGGAAATATTGAGAAAATACAGAAAAATGATGAAATTTTTCTTATGAAATTACCTGATCTGAAAGATCAGAGTAAAAAAGAAAAAGAACGAATCTTGATTCTAAAGAATCAATGTGAAAAAACTGAAGGCCCTAGAACATGGAAACAGATTAGTTATATTCTTACAGAATATGTAGATGTTTTCATAAAAAAACAAAAATATGCTACAAAAGTAAATACTGATGAAATACCTCCAATAGAATTAAATTTGAAAAATGGAATAAGAGATAGTGAAATACCAATGTGAGAAAAAAGGTAAGCATTGAGGAAATATAATGAAAAAGACAAAAAGTAATCAAAGAAATGAGAGATAATTTACTTAAAAATGACATAATATTCAGTGGAAATACTGAATAGAGAAGTTCTGCCTTAGTAATAACAAAGAAAGATGGGACAAAGAAAATAGCAATAGATTATAAAAATCTAAACAAATACTTGGAACAATATAGAAAACCATTACCAGACTCCAAACAAATGTTGCAAACAGTTAGTAGATATAAATACTATATTACTATAGACATAAAGTCAGCATATTGGCAATTAGTAATGCATGAAAATTCGAAAAAGTATACAGCAACAACTTTCGCAGAATATGAAACATATTGTTGGCATACATTATCATTTAAAATAAGCACAACACCAGCATACTTGATAAGAGCAATGAACAAAATATTAGGACACTTAGATTATATAGTAATCTACATAGATAATTTTGTAATTTTATTGAACGATAAATCTGAGGCTCAAATAAAATTAACAGAGATGTTAAGATGCTTAAAAAAAGTGGGCCTGAAAATCAAATCATCAAAATGCGAATTTCTCGTTCAAGAAACAATTATATTAAATTGTAAAATATTATATGGAAAAATTGGAAAAAATGTTTTAAAAATAAAGTAAGTAAACAAATTTACTACTCCTAAAAACAAAACAGAATTGCAAAGATTTCTAGGATTTATGAATTATTTTAGATCCTTCATTTTGGACTTTGCAAAAGTAGCAACACTACTATATAGATTAGTAGGAACAGCAGAATTTAAATGGACTGATGATTGCCAAAAAGCAATGGAAGAACTCAAACAAAGAGTTAAAAATGAATCACTATTATCATTCCCAAACATGAACAAACCATTTTTCATGGAAATTGATGCTTCAGATCATGCAATAGGTGCAATATTATATCAACAAGAAGATGAATCACAAGATCATTGTAAAGTTAAAGAATCTCTAAAAAAGAAAGACTTATTACGAAGTAAACTTAATGATTTCTCCAAACCATCAAGGTACAACAAGCCATTATAGAAATTGGGTCACATGGCCTATCTGCAATACAGAAAAATTGGCCAACAACATTAAAAGAAATGTATGCAATATATTACTTTGTAAAACAATGAGAACATTACATAGGGACACAAAAGTTACATGTGTACTCAGATGCAACAGAAGTTATAGCAAATAAAACTAGACAATATGTTAATAAAACATTGGACAACTATGATGCAGAACTCAGACAAACAGTCAATCTTCATATATATGGAATAGAAAGAGTGCAAAACTTTGCAGCAGATTTCCTAACTAGAGGAACAACAGATGAGTTACAACAATTGGAAGAGTTAAAATAACTCAAAAAGAAGAAATAATCCTTTATTAAAAAATATTTAATCAGAAAAATTATAATAATCATCATTATCAATATTCTCGTCAGGATTACGAGAATAATAATCGACATAAATACATTCTTGGTCAGAATAGATTTCTGGACCAGAATCATATCCTTGATCAGAATTTTCATAAAAATATTGGAAAAGGTCAAGAGCATTAAAACAATCAACTTCAGATAAAACAGGTTAAGAAATTCTAGAAGAATGAACTTTAACAGTAGAAGGATCTGTAATGAAAAAGTAAGGATTAAAATAGAATATTCGATCACTATGCACTGCAGGCCAGAGGTAGTTAAACCTAACTACTCTGGTTTGGCAGTGCATGAAAACCCAACAAAAAAAATACCTTACCATCTTTAAGAGACAAATCAACAAAAATTGATGAAAGATCCTCACATGAAGTTAAGAGAAGTATAACAATGAGTATACTTATTATTATGGAAATTAGAACTAAAGAAATCATAATGCCAAAAGTGTTGATTAGAGATCATGAAGTAATAATAATAAATTGAAGTAAATTTATCAGGATTAGGACAATTCTCAAAAAGAAAGAAAATAAAATCTTCAAGAGAAGTTATATTCTTTTCAAGAAAAAGAAAATAATCCTTAGAATAACCAATAATAGAATTATCCAAAATAGAGAATATTCCATCATAACAATCAGAAAAAAGCTTTGATGGATAGGACTTGACATAGTCAGCAGAAAAAGTAGATTTTTTACAAAAATGATAGTAAAAAGAATTAAAGTCAAAAAAGATAGAGCTTTTTCAAAGAAGACGAATAAAACCATTAAGAAAAACAACTCTAAGTTCAAGAAGAACACATGATGAGCAAGCAATGAAATCCATAATAGAAAACTTCCAAAAGTAGACAAATTAGAAAATATAATGAAATAAGAATAATACAAAGATTAATAAATTAGAACAATAGGATAATTGATAAAAAAAGTATAAAAAGGGTTATAAGGAAACCAATTGTATAGATAAAACTCATGAAGAATTTGAGGAAAAATAAGGTGCAAAAGTTACCCCTTAAGTAGAAAAATAATGCAAAATTTAATAACAGCCTATACAACACTTGTAATACTGAATAAAAAATATTGGATAATACAAGAAGAAAGTTGTAAACCATCTCAAGATAGATATTTCATATATGACGATATTTGGAATACAAATTCATTTGTAGAATTTGAAATCATCTAAACAGATAGAAGATGATGTTGAGAAAATTATTAATGAACTTTCTATCAAAGCAAAGATTTCATCAGAAAAACAAATAAAGAATATCTTAGAAGATGAGATGGAATGTATCAAATTCCTACAACAAGAAGGAATTCTCTATAAAAGTCAAAAATGTTGGCAATGTGAGAATGATATGAAACAAAAAGATAAGAAATGGAATTATATGCGATGTGATTGTAGAATATCACAATCTGTACTCACATTCTCATTCTTTAACAATCACAAGATCCCCATCAATGAAGTATTTAAAATATACTATTTATGGCTAATCAAAGTGCCAGCAACACTCATTCATATAATGACTGGACATTCAACACAAACAATAGCAAATAATATAAACAATATTAGACAACTTGTTGAGTCACAAATAAATGACACACATGACAAGATAGGAGGAAAAGATATCATTGTAGAAATAGATGAATCATTATTTGGATGTGTAAAATATTACTGTGGAAAACCCGTAAATAGTCAATGGGTTATTGGAGACATAGAACGAACTTCAGAATGCAAAATATTTATAGTAACAATAGATAAGCGTGATGAGAAAACATTGACTAATATCATTAAAGCAAATGTACACAAAGGATCAATAATATACACAGATCTATAGAAATGTTACAAAAACTTATCTGTGAAGTACAAATACTAACATGAAACTGTGAATTATTCAAAATACTTTAAAGATTTTGAAACAGGTGTATACACAAATACCATTGAAGAAAATTGGCTTGGCATAAAAACATTAACACCAAGCAGAAATAGGGCTAAAGATAAGCTCCAATCATATCTATAAGAATATATATGGCAATAACAAAACATAAACAACTTGTGGGAAGGTTTCCTACAATGCCTAAAGAGTTATCTATTGATAGAAGCAGAAGATAAACCTTTAGAGGAAAATGATAAAACCAAACAATTAGAAAATCTAAATAAATCCTAAATTATAAAAAGACCTCAAAAATAATCTTACCTAACATCCAAGAACCAATCAAAGAAACCAATGAATAAATCCAATGACTACTCAAGTATGGAAATTACCCCAGACAATCAAAACAATACCAAAAGAAGAAATAGTAGTAACTTGGGTACAACAGGTAGAAGAAACCAATACCCAACTACAATTAACTCAAAATATCAAAAATATCAAACAGAAACTTGGCATAAGGTTTAGCCACAAACCAAAAACTTATCACAACTTAGTCGAAACACTATCCAATTTGGCTTATCTAAGAAAGTACAATGATCCTCAAAAGAGAATGGCAGAAGTTTTAGAGAAACTTCAAATTAGCTTCGACCCCAAACAAAATTTTGTGATCAATTAGTAAAGTTATTGATCTTACAGAAACAGAACAATCATGTCAACCTAATATTGAATTATTCAAATAAGATGAAAAAAGTGTATCTCAAAGAACTCCAGATAATAATAAAAAAACCATGAATATTAGAGCAACACCAGTACCAGAACATAGTCACAAATGACTCTTCAACTAGACTTCTACAGATACCAAATAGAACTACATATGAATCCAGAACAACTACTCCAGAAGGAACAGAAAGTGTACAATGTAAAATACGCTCTGGAACACTTGGACAACACGAATATTGGGACTGTCCAAATGCAATATGTAATAAATGCAGAGAAACAGGACATATACACCGAAACTGTCCACATGCTTCATTATTGAAAAATGGAGGCTGGTATGTTAATTTAGCTGAATGCAAAGAATATCAATGTAAATACTGTCTTAAAAGAGGACATAAACGATATCAATGCAAAGAACTTTCATTAAATAAAGCAAATGAATGCAATAGTTGTGGATGTGATTCAAAAGAAGTAACTGCAACAAGAATAAACCATTTAATCAACCCAAACTCTTTAACATCAAAATCAAAAAAGAATCATTGTTGCAATTATAAATTATCATTTACAAGAAATAATTTAATAGGAATACAAAAAAAAAATAATAGAATTCGATTGGAATATGAAGAATGTGCATATGAATATGTAAAATACTTTCGACAAAACAAACCTCAGAAAAAACAAGTAATGGAATGGTTAGAACACAAAGGAAAATTAATCGAATGTTATCTTTGTAAAAAGAAAGAAAATAAAAGAGAATTTGCAAATTATGAAAATATATTCTTTTGTACTTGGAAAGAAAAATATGCCTATCAAATATATCTTGATATAGTCAACTCTTGTCATAACTATACTTATGAAGGGAGAGAAAGACATTGGCTTAACACTAGATGGTCAGCAGGAAATTATATAACAGTCAATAGATTAATGATAAAAAGAATCTATGACTATATTGCAAAAGGAGAAACTAATCTACAACAATTAGAACTTCTAAAAGAAGAAAAAGGAGAAGATGAATTCTCTTATCCAGAGACACCAATCCTCTATAACGAAGAAAATAATGATGTTGTAGAAGAAATAGCTTATAACCAAGCTGTTACTGAAAGCTTAAATAATTTAGATAAAGAAAATACAAAGAAACCAGAAACATATGATGAATGGTGTAAAGAAACCTCCAAAGTGGGATGTACTCTTTGTAAAGAATGTCTTTTACCAATCAATATTAAAGAAAAAAATAGTTATGTAAATGTAACAAATATGATAGAAAAAGCCATTCATCCATACTGTATTGACTGCTATAATAAAGTATATCACTCAACACAATAATGCACCAAATGCACCCAAAACCCTCTAGGATCAGAAGAAGACCTAGCAAGAGGAATATGTCGAGAATGTTATACTAAAGAAAAAGGAAAAGCCAAAGAAGCACCTCCAAAAGACTACTTCTTTAATAAACTAATAACAACTGAACAAGAAATAATAAATGAAATACTCTATACCTATCTTCTATGATTCCAACTAATGGAAAAAACACTCTCTAAACTGGAATTAGAAAATCAACTACTTTGACAACATGCAGATCAAGAACATCTCATAGGATTAATAAAATATGAAGAATTAAAAAAGATGTTTCAATGTATAGTAGAAGTAATCGATGAATCAGTTGACTCAATCAATAAAACTATTAGTCAAGATTGACATCTATACTCATTTGTAGAATATGAAAGAGAAGCATATTCAATAGTCGAAAGAGCTTGACAAGAATTAAAAGAATTACAAGAATCTAAACTTTCAACAGAACAACAAGCATTTGAAGAAGCAATGCAAAGAGGGCAATCAAAACAAGAAGATCACCAAGAATTACAGTAACAACTATAATCGAAAATAATGATATGGAAGTAGAAGAAATCTCCCAAGAAGAATTCCAAAAGAAGATTCCTAGCAGAACAAATTCTGCATCACCATTCCTGAGAATAGAAGATGAACTATTCAGAAGAAGATAAATGTACTACAAAAATAGTACTAATATTATTATCTAATTATTTTTTTTTTTTTAAATATTAATGGTGAGGCCATGCCTCTATCTTTATTGAATATTCAATTGAGATTTTATATAAAG
>CAJVQA010000671.1:0-31227 GCA_910591915.1 Cetraspora pellucida
ACTAATTGTGTAAACTCAGCCAATTTAGATTTCTCTAACAATAAAACTAAAGAACTTATCCAAAAAATTAAAGACCACTCAGCTTTCAAAGAAACACCTCTCCACTCATCATCACACTATCTAGAAATTACTCTCAAAGGTCTCATTCCCTTATCTTTAATTAAAACTATACAGGACTTAGAAGTTCCATACAAACTAGCATCAACAATCATGATTAATATTCTGCTCGAAATTAACAAACAAATCTATGATCAATTATGAAAACCCTACTGTGTTAATTTCTCAAATTGGAAAAAACAACAACAAATAACCAATACACATACTACGCAACAAAGCTCATCTTTCTACAGTAGAAAGAATATACATACTTGTCATAATTTTACATATTCTTGTGTTTGCAGTCAACCTGACCAACTTCATTCACACACTGGAACCTGTCCACTTGTTGGACGGGCCTTTAGAAAAATTAGTACTTGGGCTATGCTGTGGGTCAAGTATCATACAACTTCTAACTTTATTTTAACTATAAATGACATTATCTAGGTGAGTTTTTGACCACTCTAGTAGGTTTAGGTCGCAGATAAATTAGATTTATTTAATTGTCTGAGCTTTTATTCTTGCATATAATTTTCACTTTATTTGTACTAGTACAAATAGTAGAAATGTATGTATTATATATATGTTACTATTTTATAAATTACTTAATAAAGATATAAGCAAGACTTCACCTTAAAAAAAAAAAAATAATAATAATAATTTACCATTTTGAATAGCATTAATATAAATTTAAAAAAAAAAATAATTTAAAAAAATTAAAAAAAATAATAAAAAACAACAAGAATATTATTATCTAACTCTTTTGCTATTTCTATACAGCTTGAATTTCTTTTTTGGTTATATAATGATTATTTAAAACAAGTTGTATAAGATAATTATATGCAGGTTCATCCAAAAGTAGCAGCCTTTTTTGGCAATCTGATAGTGCTTTAGGTAAGTTTTGTTATTTTAATATATTATTTATAGTCTTGTAATTATATCTAACAAGCTTTGCAATTTTTCTATATAACAACCCTAATTTTAAGCATCTATAATTTTTATATATTTTTAATTACTAAGCATTATAATTTTAATTAAATAGAATAAATATGAAAAACATTTTAGTATAACATATTTAAAATTTTTTTAATTAAAATTTTTATTATTGCAATTATTTATTAATAGTAAGCAAATTACAGTTTATTAAAAATTTTATATAAGATTTGCAGAGTATAGTAAAGTATTTTAATTTTATTTTTTTTAATATAAAGTGAGGTTTTGCTTATATCTTTATTAATAATTTAAAATAGTTACATATATATATACTATGGTCGAGACCAATACTTGCAATCAGAGCTAATCATTAAACTGCTAACTATATAGCTACTACTATTTATACAAAACAAATAAATTAAAAATTACATGCAAGAATAAAAGCTCAGACCAATTTATCTATAATCTAAATCTACTAAAGTGGTTAAAGCTTACTTAGATTTGAATGTTTAATATATAATTTAATAATATGCTATATTTAATTCATAAGATAGACCAAATGTTAATTTTGCAAATTGCTTGGCCAATAGGAGGAAATGTATTTGAGTAAGAATGTAATTAATCAGGAAGTTTACAAAAATATGAGTAAGTGTAATCTTTTCAAGAATATGTATATTTTCTAGTTAAATTAGATGATTTTAAAAATTAGTTAATTAGTTGAGATTGGAGTTTGTTTTGTTAATTTTTTTCAATTAGAAAAGTGAATACAGTATGTTTTCTATAGTTGCTTATATGATTGTTTATTAATATTAAGAAGAATATTGATAATAATTTAAGAGGCCAGTTTGTATAAGATGTTAGAATTTTGAATTATTGATATAAGAGACTTTGGAATAAGTTCTTTAAAAGTAAGATTAGGATAATAAGTATTATATAATGTATATAGAGAGTTAAGAGCTAGATAATGAAGAATTTTGTTAATTAAGTTATGTTTTTGATAAATATAAAGATCAGACAAGTTATTAAAGATAATTTGGTTAATGAAGGTTTGAATAATTTGGTCAAGTAAAGATAAATTAGTACAAGTATACTAGTGGGAATGAAAATTAGATAAGTTACAAAAAAAGCAAGTAGTGTCTGGATATTGGTTTGGATAAATAATATGATATAATAAGTATATTGACAACTCATTAAAAAGAATTTTTGTTTTAAAAAATTTTAGTTGATTAAGTCTGAAGTTAGTAATATTGTATGAAGGTTTTTGATTATGATTAAAGTAAAACCAAGTAGATCTCTAATTAATGTCTTGGTTGAAGTATGACCACTTATTGTTTTGTTTTTGTGATGCCTATATAGCTAAGATGTGAGCTTTACAATTTGCTTAATAAAGTGCCTTGTAGAAAGTTCTATATAATAGTATTCTTATTGGAGAATATGATAAGGGTTGTAAAGATTTGTGTAGTTAAATGAAAGAAGTGATGACAGTAGGTATTGTTTAGCAAAAGAGTTTGCTTGCTCATTGAAATAATTGTCTGAATGAGCCTGCACTTTGTGAAAAATAATTTGTAATTTGTATGATTTAATAATATTTAGAAAAGTGTACCAAATTAGCTATGAATTAAATTTGAGTAATTTGTTAAGGTGGATTGGCTTAAGTTGAAGATTATTAAATTTAGAAATTACTGATTGAAAGTCTGTAAAGATATTAATAATGCAGTTTTGAGAAGCAGTTAAGATTGCAGTAATAATTGAGAAGAGTTCTGCTTTGTAAGATAAGAGCCAAATTTAATTTTAGCAGAGAAGAAATTAATAATTTGATTATTATTATCAACTTGAATCCAACCAATACTCATTGTGCATTAGTTAGTAACAATATCAATTACAGATCCATCAGTATAGAAAGATAGTTGTTAATGAAAAAGATTGTGATGTGAAATAGATAAGTTTGTTAGTAGATTTACTTGAAATAAAGATTTCAAAGATAATTGAGTTAGTAATAGAAATATTAGATGAAGAAGAAATATAAGTTGGATGTTTAATAGCTATAAAGCAGATAAGATCCAAGTAATTGGCATTGAGATTAAGTTGGTGCTTTAAATTAGTTTTGCTAAGGAATTATACAAAAATAATTGTAGAACTTTAATAGTACAGATTTGATTAATTCTATAAAAATTAAGATAGCATCTTGTACATTGTTTGTAGTTAACAAAGAGTAAAAAATAAAATCATATATAGTTTAAATCTATATTAGAGGTCTAATAAGTAATAGAATAGTAGTTAGAAGATAAAAAATATTTTTATATTTTTCTAATAATAATTTCATTATTGTAGTATAAAAGTAACCAGAGTTTAAATTTAGTAAGTTTTTTGAATGTATTAATAATATAATAAGCATAAGAGTTGTGATCTGATGATTGATAATATGATAAGATATTTTAATAATAAGAGTATGCTCAAATTGTATTTTCTAAGTAAGAGTACCAAAAGAGTTTTTTGCTTTTAGATAAGTATAATAATCTTGGTGAGAGATGTTTTCAGTTAAATAAAGTGCTGTTATCTGCAATGCAGAGTTGTTTAAAATATATAATATTTGATTGTCTAAGTTGCTTTTTAAAAGTTGAATATTTTGGATGCTATGATAAAATAGACTTTAATGATTGGCTACTGTTACTAATTGTATAAGGCTAAGTTAAATTGGAATTAACTGAGATAGTTAACCCAAAATGAGAAAAAAGTTAAGTAATTTTAAAATTTAATAAATGTTTGTTAGGATCATTTATAGTAGGTTTGAGGTGATATAATATACTAGTAGAAGACTATAGGTTATTTTGTAACTGTTGAAGTCTAATTTGAGTTGTAATACCAAGAAAATTAGGATTGCTAATTTGTTGGAAATAGTTAGAGATGTGATATTAAAATTGGATATCCCAGATATTATATATATTGTATAAGAATGAATTAAGTATTATATTGTTTAGTATAGATTTAGAAAGATAAGATTTATGTTTAGCTATAGTAAGGTATTTAGATAAGATTTGATTGCATACAGTACAAAAAAGGATTATGTTATAAAGTCTGTATTCTAAAGTTGGAATAATAACTATGTTAATAATATAAGCAATTTGTTTGTTAGTAATTTTCTTTGTATTGGCTATATTAATAAGGCTAAAAGACCTCTTCTTTTATTAGTTTGATGGTTTAAGAATGTTTGTTGTTAAGTATAAACCAATATCCAAGAAACTTGAATAGTTGGTTTTTAGAAATAGAGTAAATTAGTGATTTAAAGAACCACAAAGAAGAGGTAGAAGAATTTGTAGCTAGAATAAACTTAGTTGAATTAATTTGAATATTGGTTATATGATAAAAGAAAATAGCAGTTTTGGTTATTAGATTAAGTTCATCTTTGGATTTTGTAATTTAGAGAATGTCATTTATGTAGGCTAAAACTAATACTGATGTTTTTAAGCATTAAATTTAAGATGAGTATAAGTTGGTTTTTCAGAATATAGACAAAAGATATTCTGAAAATTGTAATGCTATTTTATTAATTAAAAGGTTATAATAGATTCTCTAAAATAAGAGAGTTATAGTTTCTTCTTGGTCTATACTATTTTTAACTGAATAAAGATTATTAAGTCTAAGATTAAATATAACATGATTTTGAAGATTTATAAATATATTAATAAGAGGTTAGGGCATTGATATGTATTCAAAAGATTTAGTAAAAAAATCAAAATTTATAGAGTTATATGCTTTGCTTATATTCTAAAACAAAAGTCAGAGTTGTTTGTTATTACAACTGGCATCTTCAATAATATTATTAAGTATATGTATAAGGATGGAAGTACTATTGCTAGGTAGAGTAATGTAGTTATAGAGAAATAAGATAGAGTATTGAGTGAATATTAGATTAAGATAATTAGTAAGAAGTTTGATGTATAGTTTTTTAATATGTTCAACTAGGCTAATAGGTCTTGTATTAAATAAGTTTCTATTAAAGATATGTTTTTTAGATATTGAAAAGATGCAATCTTCTTTTCATTACTTGGATATATAGTTGGTTGAATGCATCAGTTAAAAAAAGCAGTTATTGTTTGAAGAAAGGCAGAGCCAGCCTATTTTAGCATTTTATAGCTAATTCTAGATGAACTGCATGCCTTATTATTAGGTAGCTGGTTAAAAGTTATAAAAATTTTATTTATTAAAAATTTAGCTAAAGCTAAATTGTAATAGTCTGGTCTAGTTGAGATTTTAAGTTAGTATTTCTCTAATCAGTTAAAGTTAAATTTATGAATATTAATAAGCCTATAAGCAGTTCAGTTATCAAAATATTGTTTAATTTGTTTTTTAATAAGTTTGAATCTGTTATAATGTCATTTAGTGTTTTAATATTATTGATTTTTACAAGATCTTTATGATAGTTAAGTATACTATTAATTATTGCTTTGGAGTTAGTTTGAAGTTTGGAGCATTGATTAGTGATATATTGGTTTATTGTTCTCAGATTTGCTTGATGTTTTCTATATTTCAAATATAATAAAAAGCTTATCATTTAGTGTTAATATTAGTAATCCAGTTTGGTATAAGTTTATAGAGATTAAGTATAAGATCTATATTAAGTTGGTGAGTTAAATTAAAATATAGAATTGAAGAATTAAAATGTATAAATATTGGTGTTATATTAGCTAGAAAAGATTTTACTTGTCTAATAATACTGTTTAGTTTTTTAAGACTTTGATAAAATAAGATAGATTTAGCAAGTATTTTAATTTTTTATAAATTATAAAGATATAAAGTTATTGTAAATATTGTAATAAAGAAGAGTATTGTGATGAACTTAGTGTATCTTATAACTTAGTGATTGAAATTAGGCAATTTTTATACCATTTGATTCATCTTTATAAGATAAATTGAATAGTGCAAAAATTGCCTAATTTCGATCACTAAGTCATGAAATATCATTGTACAAGTGACAAAAAATTAGCAATTTAATAAAAATTATAGCAAAATTAGATTATAATATAACAAAAATAAACTATTTACTAAGTAAATTGATGTCTGTTCACTAATTTAAATTATCTTATAGTTCTAAATTACATATTCCAAATTGAAACAAAATTTAAATATTTAAAAATTTTTATTAGCCAAACATTGTAGTGAATTATTCTAACTATTAAACTTAAGTTTATATGCATAAACTTGTATGTATTTTATGATAATAATATAAGTTTATATGTTGTAAGTGTAATAACTTAAAAGAGCTTTTTACTTGTTTTTAATTTAGCAATGTTATTAATATTAAAATTTAAGCAAATTATTATTTGAAAGTGGGTATAAGTATAATGCTAATTAGGCTAATCTTTATTTGTATTACAAAAAAAGTAAAATTTAAATATGTAAAGTAAGCAAAAAGATTCTTTATTTAGTAGTATAATTGTGCTTAAAGAAAGTATTATGCAATTGTATAGTTGTTCAAAAAAGATTTTTCTCTAAAGTTCTTATTAACTTTTCTTATATAGTCTTTTTATTAGACTTAAAATTAGTGATTATGCAAAAATGTGATTATTAATTTTTATCTTGAAAAATGTTATAATTAGTACAAAGCTTAATAAAGTATTTATAGAATTATTATATAATTTTAAAATACTATTTAATTTATTACAATATTATTTGTGATATAAGTTATAGGATTATAAGTGCATTATGAGTTTATATATATTATGGGTATCATATTATAGGTTCAATTATAAGTTTGTGCTATATAACTCTGATTTAGATGAAGTTTCAGATAGTAATTCCAAATAAAATATAACCAAAAAAGTTTAAGCATCAAATTCATATTAATTTACAATAATTTCATATCAATTAACATATAAAAAACTGCAATCTTTTATTTAGAACTTTAAATATAATTATTTAGATTTTATTTATTTATTTATTTTATTTTATTAGATATTTGCTTAATTATTATATAAAAAAGCAGTTAATTAAGTAAAAAGTAAATGTATAAAAGTAGTCAAATAAATAACCAAATAAACAAAAAAATAAAAATGCATTAAAAAATTTTAACTCACACAATTTATTGATAAAAAAATAAATAAATAAATAAGAAGTTAAAGCAAAAAATAATACAAAATCAAAAACAATAAAAAAAACCAACTAAAAAAATCTAAAACTGATCAAAAAAAACTATTATAATGCAATTGAATTCATTCTAAAAAAACTTGCTAACTCTAATAATTTTAGTGTAAATGCTGTGACTGCAAACTTTGGAATTTTAGAGACAACATTTAGACATGCAGTAAAAAATAGTCATTACAATTATTGTAGTTCTGCTACAGTTCTAAGTAGCTATGAAAAGAAGCAACTTGTAGAGTACTGTAAGAATATACAAAAATTAAGGTTTGGCTTGATGAAGTTAGATGTAAATTATTGTATAATAAAATTATACAAAATAATTATCACAATTATTTTTTTGCTAATAAAGGATTAGGTAGACTTAGTAAACTTGTTTTATAAAAAACTATTCTGATTTATCTTTTAGAATGCCTTAAGTATTATTAGAAGCTCATGCTCAAAAAGCCAATTCAGTAATAATAAATAATCAATTTAAGAAATTACAAAAGATAATTCAGAAGTACTTACTTATCTTAGACTATATTTGAAATATAAATGAGACTAGTTTTGTAATTGTCCTTAAAATTCAAAAGGTTCTTATTATAAAAAGTGCCTATCAAGTCCATAAGGTCTCATATAAAAATATGCATAACCATATATCTATCACCTCAACAATTTCAGCTATAGGTGATTATATACCTTCATTAATTTCTACAAAGGCATTTGTACAATTTCAGGTTTATTAGCTAAAGCTCTTTTTGACAATATAATAGGCTTTACAAATTCAGAATATATGCAAGAAAATTTGTTTCAGATATATATCGAAGACTTTATTAGTTTAATTCTAGCTGCTTGCTCAGTTTTACAAATGCATAATAGTCACAAAAACTATATAAATTATAAAAGCATTAAGTTTTATTATAATAATAGAGTTTATTCTATGCTCTTTCTTCTCATATTATATATATGCTTCAATCATCTGAACTTTCTTTTACTAAACTCAAAAATGAATATAGCAAAGATTGTAACAAGCTTCATAATAATAAGGTAAAATGGTTACTAAATATATGTTCACTAGTATTCTCAAACCAGCATTTGCTACAATCTATACTTCTGAGACAATTACTAACACTTATAGAGTTACAGGAATTTAGTTTTTTAATTTTAACATAATTAGTTTAGATTATTTTGATCCTTCATTAACTACTAAACAACCTAATTTATTATCTTTATCTTAGCCCATTCAACTAATTGAGAAAGAATTATTAATATTAGCAGTCATAACCTTCTTTTGATTAATTCATATTTGAGCCAGTACTATTAAAGAGCTGAAATCATTAAAGGAAGAAGTTATATCTCTAGAAAATAAAGTAAAACTATTAAAAAAAGAAAATAAATTAATAAAAAAAGATTTTATCTTAGCAAAAGAAAAGTTAGAAACATATAGTATAAAAAGCCTAGCACCTGTTCACTAAAATTGGCTTTTAAATACTCTGTCTTCTGACTTCAATCACAAACTATAGAAGTAAACTTTAATAGCACTACTTAATCTTAGTTTCAGCTTATAAAAAGGAAAAAAACCTTAACTTTTTTCTGTTTTTGTGCTAATAACACATCTTTACAAAAGCTAAAAGAGGCAGAAAAGTTAGCTAGAAATAAGACTGAAATCATAAAAAAAAAAAAAAGAAGCTGTCATACAAAAATAAGCAAAACAAAAACAAAAGAAAGCTGAAACTGCAAGTAAAAAAAAAATAAAATAAAATAAATTTTGAAAATAAGAATTAAAAAAAGTTTTTTTGAAAATAAGTAAAAAAAAATTTTTTTAAGAATAAAAAAAGTTTTATCTGTTATTGGTTTTGCATTACAGTATAATAAAAAAAATCAATTGTTATTTTTTATCTGCTTTGCTACAATATTCTTACTAAATTAAGAATTGTTACTACTTGAAGATTTCTAGTATAAAATTATAAAGTCAAATATATATATATATCTATATAAAGCAAAATAAAACCTATATATATATAAATTAAAATTTACTAAGATTCACTTTTTTTATAAACTTCTTTAATAAAAACTATTAGCTTCATTACAATACTTACACTTATATTATAATAAATTAAATTCAAAATTTATAAAGTTTAATCAAAATAGTAAATTTACAAATAAATCTTGTTTTAAGAATAAGGTAATTACATATTATGTAACAATATAATTATTTAATTGATTAGTTATTTTATTACAGAGTATAGGTTATACATTAATAGAATTAGTCAATTCTAAAAATATATTAAGAATATAATTCAATTTTAGAGTACATTTTAAATCTATTAAAAAAGCAACTAAAGACCTATTAAAACAATACTTTTGCATTTATAGCTCATTTAAAAAGCTACAGACACATTATTTCATATGACTTATAGGCACAACAATATCAGAAAAGTCTTTAAACATCTATTATTCATATGATTTTTGCACTTACCAAATATAAAATCAACTAATTAAGACTAATATAACTCTAATCTTAACATTCAATAGATGCAACTAGTAGGTGTCTAAAGACTTTTCTAATAATATTTTATTCAAGAATTTTCATTTTTATATAACAGTATTTAAAAATCTTTAAATTTATTTAATTTAAATTAGTGTTTATAATAGAGCTAAATCTTTTGAAAAATAATAGTAAAATCACTCAAGGAATTTTTTTTGTTAAAATACAAAAAGATTTCTTTTGCAAGTTTTTGAAAAGTAAGTAATTTTTAAAAAATAAATAGTTTGTTTTGATTTTTCTTATTATATAACATTACATTAAAACAAGACTTGCTATTGAATGATAATTATATAAAAGTAAAAATTTGATAGCATTAGCTTGAGTTAGAATTAAAATTAACTTTAAAATAAGTATATTTTAGTAATGTTAGTTATTGTTGTATCTATAAGTACATAAAGTATTGTGTTTGTAACTAAACAGAATTTGGGTATATATGTAGTATATATATAAGCATAAATAAAGTTTGATTTTATTAGTTAATAATGATTAATATAATTAAAAATTCTGATTGGCTAATTTAAATCATGTTATTTTTTTTACTATTACTAACATATAGCAACAGTGCCTGATCTAAAGTAAATTTTTCTTAATAACAAATTAAATTATTTATATTAAATTCAATTATAATAGATATAATTTCTTATCAGTTTTAATATATATATAACCTTAACAATCTTTACTATATTGCTAACATTATTAACACTACTATTACTATATATTTGCTATTAATGCATTATTTTAAGTTAAGATTAAAGTTTAATCTAAATATTAAGACTAATGCAAAATAGCAAAAATAAGCTTAAATTTTTATGTTAAAAACTTTTACTTAATAGTTAAAAGCTAGTTGGCATAACAAATTTTATAATTTTATAAATTTTTTGTATTTTTTTTGAATTTTGTATATTGCACATGATCTTATAGTCAAATTGGTTTTTATTTTATTATCATATGTTATTATTTTTTTAAATCTAATAACTTTTATTAAAATAAAAAAATTTTTAATATAAGTATTCTGCAAAATAAAGGTTCATATTCAGTTCAAAATTGTGATATAAAAAGTGATTGTTTTTATTAATTTACCCAATTGGCATATGAAAAAGCCTAAAAAAAGAAACTTATATATCTTATAGCTATTTAAAAATTGGGCAACAATTGTGTACTAGTTATTATTTGTGTATTATTAAGTCTAACAGGTATTAAAAGATAAAGGTTTTTATTTCTAACAACAAATATAATTACAAAACTTTGATCAATAATAATATAATACAAAGTAAGAATCATAATAATCAATATCTTAGTTCTTGAGCAAGATAGCTAATACATAATTAGCACTTTGTATTAATTATATATTAGTTATTTTTCTTTAATAAATTTAAATTTTTAGATATGATCAAATTATTTTTATTAAGTATTTTAAACCAATATTTATTTAAATTAGTAGATTATATATTTTTTGAGCAATTTAAAATGCTTACAAACCTTTTATATAAAAAGCATTATAAATTTAGTAGTTTAGAACTTAATTATAATCTCTTTCAACAAATAATTGAAGTAGCAAATTTATATTTAAAAGGTTTCTTTAACCAAATAATAGAAATACCAATTCTTAATAACAGAACTATAATATCTACAATAAAACTAAAGCAAAAAAAATTAGTTATAAGTTTGTTATATCATGATAGAAATAAGAAATAAGTTTATTTATAACTTCAAATTAGAAGTTAGATTATATCTATTGGCATCAAGAATATTATACATTGTAATGAATATAATGCATAGTATTAGATTTTTTTTTTGCTAACAAAATGTTAATAATTATATGTAAAAGATTGCAAATAAGTATTCTAGAAAAATTAAAGAATATTTCTCTAAATATGTAAATCTAAATTTTGAAAATTTTGAAAAAGTTTAATAAAAAAAGATCTGTATAGCTTGCATATATAAATACCAAAAAATAATTCATAATTCTTAAATCTTTTATCAATTTTTAGTAATACTATTTATTATTAAATATGCTATTAAAAATTGATAAACATTTAAAAACAGATTTCTCTTAGCACAGCTTATTAGTATAAATCTATAAAGATCATTATTTAAGTTAATTAAATTATAAATAGAAATTATAAATATAGTTTCTAATTTTAATAAATAGAATAATTATCTATATGTTTATAATTTAAATAATTACTATAATATTCATAAAAAAGAAGACCTAATATAGTGACTTTGTTTACTGTGAAACATATAACCACTTGTGTTTGCAAACAAGTTTTAGCTTGTATATTAGTTTCTTTGATTTTTAATAGTATCTTGATTTACAATCTAGCAAATATAAATGCAAGCAATATCTGTTTTCAATTAATTTATCAGTATTATAAAATATTTGATATTGCTTATATAAATTATAAAAATTAGTGACTTATCTCAAAAAAATCATATATTAATAATTTTGATCAAACTAATTTACTTATAATTTATATCTATAATAATAAAATTATAAAGAAAAAAAAAAAGATTAATAAAAAAGTATACAATTAGTCAAAATTAAAAAAAAAATCTACATTCTATAAATAATTATATAGCAACATTTCAAATAGTTTTGAATATTAATAATAATATTCAACACTTAACTAACAGATCATCTTAGTAATGACAAATTGGTCTTAACAGTTGTTTATTTATAAGATAATAATAAATTTGTATAAAGTGAATTCACAATGTTTTATACCAACTAAAATTAATTATTTAATTCCAATGATTAATCTTCTTTATATCTTTTTAAATAGTAAAGAACAGGTACTAATCATATATTATTTTTTTAAAAAAAGAATATTTTATTCTATATTTGATAAAAAAAAAACTTGTCAAAAAACCAAGACTATAAAGAATTAATTTATTTTTCAATCTCATTTACAATAGATGATACAAATTTTTTATATTTTTTTTTAATTTGGCAGTCCTGCCACTAGTTTATTTAACACTTTGTAATTTTACAATAAATTTGTTTTATCTTATATGGTTTGCCTATCTAGGCATTTATACTAAAGAGTAACCTACTTAGTTGTCCTAATGATATCTAAGTATGACCTGTTATAGCAAACTTTACCTTCCACAGTTCTTTCTCTTAAAGCAAGAGAATGTACTTAGCTCTATGGTTAGGATTTACTGCCTGTTAACTACTGCCTTTTAGCTCATATTCTAGCTTGCATAAATACCTTTTTGTACTCAGTTATAAACTTCTATATTTGCAATCTTTAGGATTTCTGTTTAATTTTTTTTAATTTTTCTTCTATTATTTGGAGTGTCTTTTCAGTAGACACCTTCTCTGAGCTTCTATTTTGTTTTTTTTCTTCTTTACTTTTACTTTTATCTCTCTTCTTTCTTTTCTTAGTACTGTTCTGTCTTTTTATTACTTAAGTGATACTAAGTTTTTTTTCCTATTCATTAACTATGGCACATTGATCTTTCTAGATTCTTTTTTGAAAGAACTTTAACTACTTGTTAAGAAAGATAGTTGCTGCTTTCTTGGTTTTGGTGCTTGATATATCTTTTTTTTTAAGTAAGGATATTATATTATCTGCCAAAAGTCCTCTTACTATTTTTACATGTCTTTTTTTATACTCTTCTTTGTTGCCTAGTATAAACCTCTTTATAAAAAGTTTTTTACTTATTAGCAGTCTTTTTTTATCTTTTAATTTATTCTATATCTTGCTAAGGATTTTTTTTTCTTTCTTCAACCAGGCTTCTCTATTACAGGAACATATAGTCAAGTGCTCTGCTGTGTCTTCTGTCTCTAAACACTTATGATACTAAATATCTTGATACATCTTTGGACTATGCAATTTCTTTTTTGCTAAAGAGAGGAGCAAATTGTTAATACACTTTATTCAAAATTCTATTTACTATTTTCTTTTCTGCTATGTCCCTATAGCTTGTTATGCTTTTTTATTAATGTGTAGAAAATACTTCAGTTCTTTTGACTGATTTACTTTAGATGTGTTTCATCCTATGCTCCTTGATTAAAGGTCCATTCAGCTCTAGCAGTTGTTATTAGAATATTTTTTATGAGTTTTCTTGGAGCATATTCTATCTCTAGCTTTTTCCATATTGGCCGAAGAATCATATTCTTAGTCATTACTTAGTTTATCTCTATTGCACTACTAATTTTACCTCCTTCTTTTGCATTTTTGTTTGCTCTGTTTTTTTTCAAAACTACTTCTCTTATTGTACTTAAAATTGTTATATTGCTTATTTTTATCTATTCTCTCGTTTTTACTATACTATACATCTTATTCACTAGCGTTAGAGTTATACTGCTATCAGATCTAATTACTACCTTACATTCAGAAGGTGTCATTAAAAGGGCCTCTAGTATCACTATAAGTTCAGATCTTGTAAATGAAATCCAGTTCTAAATTCTTCCTTTGGTATCTCTTACAAACCTTCTCTTTCTATCTATTTGTACTACTTCATATCCTAATACTTTTCTATTATTTACTATTTTGCAAGACCCATCTGTATAAAAAATTATTTCATTTTCTTTTCAATTCTCTAATAATGCCAACTTCAGCTTCTTTCTTTTTCCATCATTCCTTATTGTTCTATTTATTAAAATTGTACTTAGACTTTCTATTACTATACTTGAGTTATCTTTTTCCTTTTGCATTAATCTTAGCTTCTTTTTAGTTATTAATTGCTTCTTACTTCTACTTGTGAAATATTCTGCTTCTAGTAGCAAAGTGGCTTCATTATTTGTGCAATTAACCTACTGAGTAATATCAGTTAGCTTTTTTGTTTTGATTTTTTTAACTTTCTTATCTTGCCACTCTTGTTCTTCTTGATTTGGTTTTTTTCTCTTTATTTGAAGGCTGTTTTGCTTGTTATTTTTATAACACATAATCTCTGTAGTATAGGATTTCTTCCTTACTACTCTTCCTAATATTGGGTGGTTCTCCTTGTCTTCATTAATATATACCTATTCATGCTTACTTCTCTTGAATGAAATTGCTTCTAAATATGGTACCAAAGCTTAGTAGTTCAGATTTTGTGTACAGAATTTTTCTTTTACAAGTCTTGTTTGGCTATTTTCCATTATGATGCTTTTTATTTTTTGAAACCAATTTGCTTTTTTTCTACTTGTTTTTTGACCTGAGAGTCTTTTGATCTGTTGTCATATTAATAGTTTTCTACTCTTTAAGTCCAGGAGTTAATTTATATGCCACAATTCATTACTTCTTAGTTTCTCTCAGTTTTTGGTTTTTTCATTCTCTTAAAGCAGTTTTATAATTATTTTCAAGTTTTTGTTCTGGTCTTGACATAGTTACCAATCCTCAAACATATATTCTGTTCTAATTTTTATATTTAGCTTCTTTGCCAATTTTAATATTTTTGCATTAAGGTTGTGTTTAAAATTGCTTATCTCCAAAATACCTGTTTTTAAGAACTATATTGGTTTTGAGCTGCATAGATCTTTTTGTACTTTTTGGATTCTTACTAGTGTTAATTGTCCTAAGATTTTTATATCATTAATTCTGATTAGCTATTCTGCAAGTATATTCTGTATATCTTTGCCAAAAACTTTTAATGCCTAACAATTCTTTATGACTCACTATGCTATTTGCTGCTGTTGATGCTAAATCTACTTTCCACTTTGCCAATTTAATAACTGGTTGGTGAATCTTATCGCATATTTTTTTTTCCAGTAGACATATATTTGCTTTGTACTCTAATCATGGCAGCAATACTTTGTTGTTTAGATATTTTATCTGTCTGATTGATATCTTCTTATTTCTAACAATACTTGTAAATGTGTATATTTTTTTTTTGAGTTTGCATATGTATTGTTTATATATGTCCTGAGCTGTGATCCAGACTTCTAAAAACTGTGCTGCTTTTTCTTTATTTAGAGCATTAACTTTTGATCTTTGTCTTTCTAACCTTATAGACTTCTGTGTATTTTTTTTTTTGTATTTACTAGTATTAGCTTTGATTTTTTGAGATTTATATCTATATTATTTATGCAATAGAACTTATTTGCTTTGTCTAGTATCTCTTGCATACTGTGTTGTGAGTTAGCTATAAAACTTGTATTATCTACAAAGACTAAACAACTTATATTCAGTTCTTTTGTAAATTTGTTCCATCTTATTTCTTTTTGTACCCTTTGAACAGTTATATTATAGTCTTTTCTTAGATTTTGTATTTTACAAAATAGAGAATCATAGATTATTCTTTATATAAGAGAGGATATTACTTCTTCTTAATCGATTCCATCTTCTGCTTTGAAGCCTTCTATTAGTCCGAATTTGGTAATTACTTGGATCTTTCTTTTACTATAGATTTCTAGTATAAACTTTGAAACTCCTTCTGGAATCTTTATTCTTCTAAATGCTCTTTTAATGCTTTTCAATACAACTAAGCCAAAGGCTTTTTTGATGTCTTGCAGTAGCAGCCAATACTCTTTTCCTTCTTCTTTAGCTTCTTCTAATATATTGCTTAACACATGTATTGAGGCACCTGTGCTTTCTTCTGGCAAACCTGCAAAGTTGTACCCTTTCAGGATTTGGTAGTCTGTAAACACTTTACTTAGCCTATATGCACTAAACTTTTCTGAAATATTTCTAGTAGTATTATAGGTCTGGTGTTTGCTAAAGAAAGTTCCTATTCTTCTATCTTTGGTATTAAAAAGATTTGGCTTATTTTCTACCTTTTTGAAAAGATGCTACTTTTTAAAATCTTATTTAGTAAATTTATAAATTTGCTAGATGCTTTTGGTCCTGCCTTTTGTATTATAGTATAGCTAATCCTTAATACTCCTAGAGCAGTATCTTTTTTTGCCATCTTCAGACATTCTTCCTATTCTGCTTCCTGAATTTGTTCTAGTATTTTACTGAACCATTCTTCTTTAATCTATTTCTTGGCCTCATATTCTTTTTCTTAGTTTTCAGGAAGCTGTTCAAAAAGATGGTTTCTCTTTCTGAACTGATTTTTAAAGTGGCTATTTATTTTTTCTTTAACTTGGTTTGGTTTTATTATTAGAGTTCCTTGAGTATCTTACTGTCTTCTTTTATAACTTTGTCAATAACTATCTTTCTTCAAGGTTTTTTTAGAATGCTATTCAGCATAAGCTTATCTTTTTTGCCAATTAGACTATATTTCTTTTCTATATTATTGATAATATTTCGTTTAATTCTTATTTTCTCTTCTTTTTTAAGTTTTTGCTCTAATGTCTTTATCCAGTCTTTCATTTCTTTAATCCATTTTATTGACCAAATTTCCTCTATTTATGGCACTATTGTTTCATTTCTTTCATTGATTGAATCAATTTGAGTATTTGTTAGCAGCTTATTGATTTCGTCTATCTTTTAATTTACTTCTTTTGCTGCTTGTTAAGTTATTCTTCTTAAGTTCTTAATGTCTTTAAAGAGAGGAGATTTATCTATATGTTTTTCTATTTCTTCTGATCTATATTTTATTATTTTAGAAGGTATATATTTGAATGCTGCTTTTATAATTATCTTCTCTATTACTTCTCATTTTTTATTTATCTCTTCTTCTACTTTTGACTCTTCTTCTATCATTTTCTTCTTGTGTTTTTAATTTTATATATCCAATTTAAGTCTTGCTTATAATATTTTCTCTAATGTTGTTTTATAGTCTTTCTATATCTATTCTATTGTTACTTTGTATAAAAAAATTCTTCATCTAGATGCTTTTTTTGTTCTTCTTATTTTTTGTACAAATTTTAATACTGTGCTTAGACCAATTTCTGCCCATACTAAATTATGATCACTATTTGTTATAATCTTCATCTTCTCAATATTACTGTTTTCTATTTCTAATTTTAAGAAGCTGGCTACTTATATTTGATCAATTCTTGTCTTAATTACACTATTTGATCATATAAACTTTTGTTGTATTGGATTGCAATACCAGAATGTTTTTGTGAACCTAATACTTCTTAACTATTTTATTAGTGGAAGCTTTTTATATTTTTTATTTATGCTATTTGTTGTGTCTAGTATTGCGTCTAGTATTCTGTTGAAGTCTCTTATTATAACATAATGTGAGTTTTTTTGGCTGTATATACATCTTGTATTATAGCTCTTTGTATGTCTTTTTATTATTTGATGCTAAGTACATAACCCAGCATATGATTGCTGCTTTTTTGAATGTAAATTTTATTTTAATTAAATATGCATTCAGTCTTTCTATCTTTGTAATATGTTTGCTCCATTTACTGTCTACTAGTATACCTATTTCTGAGCCTTTATGCTTATCTTGTTTTGCACTTGACCAGTAATCCCTATAGCCTCCTTTTTGTATCTCTATAAATTTTGCTTCTTTCTTCTTTATATTGGTTTCTGTTATCTCTACTATATTGAGTTTTTGATATTTATAGTAATCTAGTAACTCTTGAAGCTTGTAGTTATTTCTTTTGATGCTGTTTATGTTATGAACTTCTAGTTTTATTGTTTTATAGTATTCTTTTTCTTTAGTGACCATTCCTGTTCTTGTTAGCTCTTTCTTGTTTGACTTTGTTCCTACTGAGCTGAGTCCTTTCTCAGTAGGTATGTTCCTATAGACAACTGTGGCAACTGTCTCAGGAGCAATCAGAAGCACTTGCTTCACTTTTCATATTTCTTGACAGCTCTTTATATAACTTTTCTCTAACCTCTTCTACCAATCTTTGAAGGATTTCTTTGATTGCTTCTTTATTCTCTTCATCTTTCTATCTTGCTTTTTCTTTCTTCTATTTTTTATATCTCTTCTTTTTTATTTATTTCTAGGACTTGAAGTGCTCTAACTTTCTTTACTGTTTTTCTTTCTTGTTGTTTGCTACATTTGATCTTGGATTCTTTTTTCGAGATTTTTGTTGAGTATCTTATTTCTAGTATCTAAGCTTTCTTTATTTTTATAGCTATCTTCTGTTTTTCATTCCAAACTATGATTAAAGTACTTTATTCTTCTACATATCACTTTTTCTTTGTCTTCTTCATTTTCAAATTCAACTACAGCCTGGCTTGTTTGGTTTTCATTCTTGTTTAAAAAGATATATACTGCTTTTGCATTGATGTTTTTTAACTGTCTTAACAAAAGTGTTTCTTTTGTGAAGCTAGGCAGCTTTTTAATTCTAGCATGAATTTTTTTTCTTTCTTTTAATTTTGAACTGTCACTTCTTCCTACTATTATTCTAGCTAAGTGACTACTTCTTAATAATTGTATCCAAATTCTTCTTATTTTATTTTCTAGCTCTTGATCTGTTATACATCATTCTATTTCTGCTTGGGTTTTTTTATTTATATTGTGTTGTATACATATTTTATTAGGTTTTCTTATTCTTTTAACCAATTTTGATACTTGCTTTGCAGTGGTATTATATGAAAGATCCCAAATTGTACATTGCACTTTTTCTTCTGTAGGTTTTTGAAACTTTATTTTTTTTATACTTCTAATCTTTATGGTTTTCTTCTCTTCTATCTTCTCTGTCTCTTCAATTTCTATTTCTTTATCTATATCTTCTTGGATATTCTCTTCATTATTAGTCTTACCTTTTTTTTCCTCTTTACTCTTTTTCTTATTTTTGTATTCCTCTTTCTTTTTTATACTACTTGAGTTTCCATTCTCTAAATTATTGATAAAGCTCAAAATTTGTTATTTTAGTTCCTTATTTCTATAATCAGTAGTTCTTGTTTCTGACAGAGTTAGTGCAAACTTTCTGCTAAATACTTCTTTAGCTGTTTTTTTTAGCAAACTTGAAATGCTAATTTTGTTTGTTTTCTCTTTTTTGCCAATTGCTTCTTGGCACTCTTCTCAGTTATATACTTCTATTGCCTGTCTAACAATATACACTGTTTCTGGTTTTGCTATACCTAAGTGCTTTGCAATTTCTATATCTTGTTTTAGTATAAAGATATTTAATTCACTTAAGATTTTTATAATTTCTTTCTCCTGTCATTCAAATAGAGCTCTGTACTTTTCTAAATGTTCTATGATGATCTGATTATCTAATACTATTTCTATAACTTATGTGAAATTTGTTTATATTACTATACTGTTATTATGAACTATTGTCTATTGCCTTTTTAGTGTTTTATTTATTCTATTAATATTTTTATGTGCATGTGTTGTTGTTATTTTGTTTTGGTAATTTATAATGCTAGATCTCTGTAGTATGTCACTTTTTGTTTTTATAAAAGTAAAATTTGGTTGTTTCCTTTTTGTGCTATATGCTTTTGTTTGTTTTTTTTTAATATTTATTTGTTTAAAGTGCTGCTATTAGTGGTACTTTTGTCTTTTCTCTTCTTTTGGTATTTGGTAATGACTTTTGTGACATGGTTTTGCTATAAAATTTTTCTGTTTTTTGTTTATTATAGAAAATAAGGATTAGCAAAAAGAGTTTTTTTTTGCCCAATAGATGATATAAAATTCAAAATGTAATTTGAATACTGTAAGAATATTAAGTATTACATAATTATTAATTTGTTAAATAACATAATTTCAGTAATTTTGAATGTTTATATTATTCTTTTCTGATCTGATTCATTTGATAAATATGTTGAAACTGTCTTTTAAATTTGAAGATTTGCTTTTAGATAAAAATAATACAATTATAATAAAATATTATTAGTATTTCTATCTGATATCTTTTATTAGCAAGATACTAACTATCCTTTTATTGAAGTTGTAAAATTATTTTAGTAAATTTTAATAATTACTATGTTGAAAATATATATAGTAAAATATGATTTCATATATTAATCTGAAGCAGAACTTACCAATAATGTAAGCTTGTTTAATAATATTATTAATACTGCTAGTTGCAAATCAATATAGTTTGTATATAATTATGATATTTTTAATAAAATTAATATTAATTAACTATGCAAGATTATTGCAAACTTAAAGACATATTTAAAAAAACATAGCAATACCCTTACAAGCTACTAACATTAGATTTTATTATAGAAAAAACAGCTATATTCTTATTTAAATACTTTTATGAACTTTTTAAATATTATGAAAAAAGTAAACTATATAAGAAAAATTAGTATAAGTTAACTACTTTAGAGAAGATAGTTGATCCAAAATGTCTTTCAACAATATATAATGCTAATGCATTTTTATAATTAAATGCTTGTAATTATTGCTATTAAGAACTTAAGAATAACAAAATATTGATTTGCAGATATGAATATCATTTTAAATGCTATCAAGTACTAGAATTTGGTTGCTGTTACTATAAAGACTATTGCAAATGTGAAATACATAATAATATAAATTTTTTTCTGATTAGTTTAGAAAAAAAATCAAATGTTTTAACTATTAAGAAAAAAGAAAATGATGATGTTGATAAATTTCTAACTGATAAAAGTCTAACTGAGAATGATAAGATGATAGAAGAAATCTGACTAGATAAAATTCATAAAGTACATACAACTTTTTTAAATAAAATTAATTGTGTTAGTACTTAATAATTTGCTAATACTTTTGCAATTAAAATCTTACAAATAAATTTGACTAGTTATAAAAGTTTTTAACTGTACCTCTTTATCTGCCTAATAAGTTTTAACATTATATGTTGTGAAACTAGTAAGGTTAAAGACAAAAGATATGTATTAATGGAAGTTCAATAAACCTCTGTTATAACTCATAATATATAAAAAAAAAGCAATATTTTATCTTCTTATTTAGATTCTTCATCCATTGGGACCGACCGGATTAGTGTTCATTAAACAACAAAATAACTGGCAAATTACACGTGTATAACTATTTTTTCCGATTATTTAGTAATGAAAAAATTTTTCTTATAACGAATAGATTTACTTAGCGGGTGTATTTTAAAATTACAGTTGATCAACATAAATGACGATCATTTTATTTAAACCAATCAAAATGAACTTTACCTATGCTATTTATTTATTTATGCTCCGGACTTATATCGGTTTCCGATTCCTAGTTATACTAATATTCAATTATAATGCCGTTGGCAATTTTTTTTGTTCTATTGACAAAATTTTTATTCTATTCATCTATTGCTGCCAACACTGGATATTAATATAGCAATAAAATAAATAGAACAATAAATAGAATAGAGCAATAGAAATTAGAATAGAATATAATTTTTATCAATAGAACAAGAAATTGACAACATTGATTATCATTATGAAAGTTTGAGTGAATATGCCCGATCATCCGAAATATCTAAAGGTAGTTTTAACTTTTTACTTGCCAGGTATTGGCCAATCCAGGATACGCCATAATATAACCCGAAATGCTACGTGCACATTAGCAGATCTACGAAAGATCAGATGGATAAAAAAAAAGGCTTTTTTGCTTTAGAATTTAGACATTCTAAAATGTCTTTGGAAAGGCCTTTTTCGCCATAAAACTCTCAGGTATCAGGCAGATTTTTTGAACATGCAATCTTGATCAAAGATGATTAAGCTTCATAAATTCAACAAATACTAATAAATGCATAACAGACTTCTATTATATCATATATTTCTATTACAAATAAAAATTTATTAAGCACGGTAATATAATCAGCATATTAAAATATATATGGGGGATGTCAATAAAAACCAAGCAAATGGTTTTTAGTAAGTTTTTTTAAAATTTAAATTAAAATATCTCAATAACTATTAAACCAAGCTTGGTAAAATTTTTTTTATTTTAATTCTATAACTATATAAAAGTAAAATAAAAATATTTTTATCAAGTTTGGTTTAATAATTATTGAGATATTTTACTTTAAAGTTTAAACAAAATTTACTTAGAAACGATTTGCTTGCTTTCTATTGACACCCCTATATATATAATACTTTAAACGGTTAAGAACGATATAGAAATAAACATTATTTCGAGTCCTTTTAATATTGATAAACTTTATCGTCGGTTCTCATATTTGACATATCATCAAGACCGTAGTAGCTTTCACGGTCGTTCTTTTTTCAGTGGTAGTAGCAATAATTTCTTGTTCAGTGGTGGTAGCTATAGCCGTAGTTTCTTGTTCAGTGGTGGTTGCATTTGACTTGGCATATCTCAAAAACCATCTCACTCATCTATAAACGAGAATCCATTAATAACGTTGCGTGCAATAATGACACAGTGATGCTTGAAATACAATACCTGGCGCAGCATTTTAAATGATAAATGATGAAGTTTAGAGCCTCAATTAAAAATAAAAGCACTACTAAATCCACTTTTATTATCCCTTCAAGAAAATTTTCCTGAAAATTTTGATCAAAATTGTTTTTGCTAGTGCAGTTTACATAAATCATAATATAGATCTATATGTCATTATCACTGACAAGTTCTAATCTAAATCCTAGCCCAACAAAAAAAATTTTTAAAATAAGTCCAAATTTCAGCATCAGTTGTAATAATTATTATTTCAAAACTATCCTTTTTAATTTTCACTATCTAAAAGGATCAGCTTCAATGTATAGCTATTATAAGAAAACATGTTAATAATTTAATAATAGTTACGTACGTACGGTATTTTTACCTTAGTAGCATTTTGTTTCAAGTAATTAAATGCATCTGCATTAAAGTATCAGCACATACTAGTATACTTGCTGGACAAATCCCAAACCCTAAAAAACAAATTGCTTTTATAAAAAATCAAATTAACAAAATAATTTTGGTATTTTGTAAATATGTTATATATTTTCTGACCTTTGCGTTGATAACAGTACCAGGTACGCTAATTATTAAAAATACCGTGTTCTACCATAAATAAGCACCACACCCTCTACCCCATTTTTTTAAATGTCAGATTAACGGACATCGCAATGAGATCTTTAGCCAAGTTATTTCCGCTAATCTGGCATTTAAAAAAGTGGGGTAGAGGGAGTGGTGCTTATTTACGGTAGAATACGGTAGGTAAATTTTTACAGAATTCACTAGACAAAAACAAAAATAATTGATGATAATGTACATCGTTTTTGTACAGGTTGTCGTTTTACCATTGCTTTGCAAACCAACAAATGTTATAACATTGCAATTTTTTTGGTTTATACGGTTCGCTACAAAGCTATCCAAGTAACCTAGCAAATATCACGAAGAAATAAAACAAATTAGAATGAAATTCGTATCAAAAATTCGGAAGTGATTCAAATATCAACTTTCTTAATTCCAGCCGATCAATCAAGTACCTTTGTGTAGTACAAATTAATCGTCGAATCGGAATGATTATCGTTATCTATTTAATTAGTCAAGATGTTAAATTTGTGTCAGCTCGTGATTCACGAATTAAATTCTACGTAATCGTTAATTATTCAAGTTACAAAAATTAAATTACCATTTATATATAAAAAGGCAGATATGATTCCCTTAATCGTTAAGTTGGCCAATCAGAATTCTTGATCAGTCGACAAAAATGACTCATTCACGAGAACAATCATAACATCCATAATATATATGCGGTAAGATTTTTAAAGACTCTAGTTCGTACGTAATCATGACCGACCCCATAAGCTCTGAAAATCTTATAACTAGAATCAACATTTTCGATTTTGATGGTACGCTTTTCGCGTCACCACAACCAAATCGCAAGCTGTGGGTGGATCCATTATTTGGATATCTTAAAAATGATTCTATGTTTTACAAAGGATGGTACCAACATAAAGCATCACTAAGCTTTGATGAATCCGTAAGACGAGGAAGATGGAAAGGCTGGTGGAATGACGATATTGTAAGACTCGTTCGTGAATCAATAGAACACCCAACTTCGTTAACAGTATTGCTTACCGGACGCGGTTATTCAGAATTTCATCACATCGTCACAGATATGGTAGAACGAAAGGGTTTAAAATTCGACGTGTCAGGATTCAAACCGGATCAAAATACTTTTAATTGGAATTCGTTTTATAGACCATCAATTATCCAAAAAGTAGGTGCTATGAAATACGAAGAACTCATCCGTAACGAAACAATATTAGAAAGTAAAAACGGTAGGATCCATACGAAGGATTTTAAACTTGCATTTATGAAGGAATTACTTCGGCATCACCCTTCCGTTAATTCAATTCACTTATGGGACGATCGTGTACATCACGTAAAGTGTTTTCAATTATTTTTTGATGATTTGAAATTGCATGGAATAGTTCAGGAAGCAATTGCAAATGCTGTATTCCTTCCTATTCGGTATTTTGATCCTTGTCAAGAGTATCTCGTTGTCCAGGCAATGATAGACGATCACAACAAAGCAGTTGAAAGATTTTCGACCCAAGTTGATGGATCATCTCGAAAGTTTTCCTTAGGGAAAATTCAATTAGTGCCGAGTAGAGTTTAGAACCGGGTTATAATAAACCGGGTCATTCGTGTCAACCGGTCAAACATTTACAACTAGGATCAAAACGGTTGAATATGTAACCTCTAAAAATCTGTTACTATCGCTATTACACAGAAACATAAAATTTAACACATTATGTATTGTGAAAATAAACACATTTTTTTCCTACTAATTTCATCTAAATGTTTAATCCCGCTAATCTGTATTTTTAAAAAAAGTTACTTCAGAGGTTACCAAACGACTGTCTATTGCGAAATTTTGTTAAAACTTTTCCTTTCTATAAGTCTTCATTATTATTTTCTTTGCTTTGCTAATATGTAATACATTGTGTGCAGTATTGTCAATGGACATAGACAGTTTATGCAGTATAAAAGGTATGTTTACATGGACTGTACATGTTCATAGGCAACCAAAAACAATGGCTAAGGTAATTTTTATGTCCAAGGTTATAAATAAACCTAAGGAAGGGTCGGGTATTCTGGCACATCTAAAAGTTGCTTATATAAAATTTTTTATAAAAATTTATTGGTTTTTAAAATTTATTTAGATTAATTAATTATTATTTTTTTTGGTATTAAGGTGAGGTTATGCTATTTTGTCTTTATTAGACATATTTTATAGCTTGTACAACTTTTTTTACATTATACATTATTTATTTTTTTTATTTTTAAGGTGAGGCTTTGCTTTTATCTTTATTAAATAATTTGTTATAAGTAATTACATAAGTTAACACAGATTATAGATAAAATTATTATTTAATTTATTTAATTTATTTGTAACTTAAACTTATTAGAATGGTTTTTTTTTCTTTATTTAAGCAGTCTTGTTAGTTACTTTTATTATAATTTTTGCATATATATATATAAATTTTGGTTTAACATTTTATAAATATTTCTATAAGTTTTATAATAATTTGTTTGTACTGATTGTTTAATTTTATAAGAAATTAGAATATGTTAGGAGTTGTATTTGATTATTATTTTACAATAAAATATTATCAATTTGATAATATTTTCTTATAGAGAAATAAATAAAAACAAATATATATATATATATATATATAAAACACAGAAATATAAAAGTAAATAATAAAAAATATAATACAAGAAATAAAAAAATAAAAAATAAAAAAAAAGAGAAAAGATATATGTAATTCTTATTATATAACTATTAGATAGTCACAATTATAAACTTGTATCAGGTTTTTAAAAATTATAAATTATACTAAATAGAAATAACTTTACTATTTTTTTATTTATTTAGAGGTTTATGTAATTTAGCATATGTGTATTGTAATGCATTTATTTGATCAACCAATCAGATCATAATATTAGGTATAACATAAAATCAAACAAAATACTAGTTTTTCTAAAATCTTTTGTAGTTCAAAATTTTGCTTATAAAACTGCTTTTTGTGTTTTAATAAAAAAAATTCTTTGCAAAATTTTAATATTAAAATTATTTTTATTATTATTTAATTTTAACCTATCTTAATACTGGTCCTTATTCTAAATTAATGTATTAATTAATTTATTTTAATTTTATATTACACCTATTCTTATGGGTGCATTACAATGCATATGCACAAAATGATAAAAATCTTATTTAAAATATTTAACAAAAATTATATAGAATAAAATTTTAACTTGAATATAGAGAGTTAGTATAAAATACTAGTTAGTTCAAAAGTAGCATTTTATAGAACTTTAGTGATTTAAGATATATGTATAAATTATATTTGTATTGCTATATTGTTTTTACAATTCTGATTAAAAACTAAATACTGCTAACTGTTTTAGTAATTTTATATATTAATTTTTTAAAAAAGATAAACTAAATCATCTATTTTTTACAAATTTTTCTTTAAAAAAAAAAACAATAAATGAACCAAACTTTTAGTTTTTGTAAATTTTTTATTTATATAAGTATTTTTTGTAAATTTTATAATTATGCATAAGTAATATATTTAACTTTGTTGTTTACTTTATAAGCAATTCTTAGCTTTTATTAATTACTTCTTTTATAGTTTCAAAGCATTTTTAAATTGTTATTATAAAGTAATAACTTTTTTTCAACTTTATCTTAATATTTACTATACATATTCAAAGATTCAAAAAAGATATTATAAAGTTTAATATATTAGTTATAGTGTTTTTTTGTATTTCAACTTTTTAAAAAGTTTGGTTTTAATAATTATTAATAAAAAAAATTGAAAACCTACTAAAGTAATTAAAATTTACTTAGTTATTTATTATTTTTTTTATTTGAAATAGCAATTTTGCCTGTATGTCTTTATTAAGTAACATATGATTATATATTTTATATACAATAGTCTATCAATAAAAGTACATCTAGTCATATATATAACTTTAGTCATTATCTAATTAAGAATTTTGCTTATAGGTTATCTACTAGATACCATATCTAAGATTTATATATGAGTTCCTTATTTAAACTTTTTGATTTTAACATATATTGCATATATATGTAATGCCTACATTACTATTGTTGTAATATCTCAGATTAGGACTATCTTAGTTACTATTTATATCAAAGTGTTATCTCATTGAATATTACTAAATATTTATATTCCTTTGAATTTATCTTCAATACAAGTTTACTAAGCTGATACCAAGATTACTATTTAGATCCAATTTAGTATATTCTATATCTACTAAACTAGTTTTAATATCAAAAATGTTTGAATTTTAATAAGTTTGTTTTTTTTGTAGCTTCTTTTTATGTTCACTATATCACCTGCTAGTATATCTTTTCTTTATTTCTGGTATGTTCATTGCATCTCTTATATTGAGTACTAACTCTCTATATTGGGAAACTTCTTTTTGAGAATTTCTTTGTACACTGATTTTCTATTAGTTACAGAGCTTCATATATATTTATATGCTTCTGTAAATTACAGAGTTTTTGTCTCTAGCAAGAATGAACTATCAATCTTGTTTGTAGAAGAAGGTGTACTTAGACCACTAGGCTATAGAACTTCATTTCAGTTATTTATTATTTTATATATTTATTAAAATATAAAACTTAGACATATTAATTTGTAAAATAAATTTATTAGAGTTCTATATTATATTTCATTTATATATAACTTGGATTTTTGTTTTATATCTAATTATATTAAATAATTTATATATTTTTTTATATCTTATTATTATTTTTTAATAATTTTTAAATTAGTTTATTAAGTTATTTGTTTTTTTAAAGTTATTATTTTAGCATATTCAAAAGACATCTTTTTATAATATATATCTCAAGTTAGAATTTTGTTATTATTATTAATTTTTTGATTTAGATATTAGTAACATGTATTTTAGTATTATTTTTAATAAATTGTATATCTAACTTGTTTTTTAAATATTTTCTTTTATAATATAAATAAAACTATATTTTAAGTAACCTTTTCTAGTTATTAGTTATTATAGAATTTTTTTTTAATTTTAAATATTTTAATTTTAATTAGTACAATATTTATATTAATATATTTTTTTGGTTTATTATAAATTTTTATATTATATAATCAAAGCTTTGACTTGTTACTTTTAGATATATAAAACAGTTTATATTATTTATATATATTGTTATAGGATTATAGCTTTCTTAATATAATATAACCAAGTAACAAAGTTATCTAATATAGTAATTAATTATTGCAAATATATATGAAATAAAAATGTAATAGTTTACTTTATAATATAACAGTAGGCAATAGTTTGAGATAATAATAATATATGTTATAGTTCTGAAATTAAGTACTTTTTTTTATATATAATGCAAGCCAAAATTGTTATAATACAGACCAAATTGTGCATAGTATAGATCAAAAAAGCTTATTTTCAAAAGATACTTAATTTTGAAATTATATAGTAAATTAACTTTATTAACAAATACATAATAATAATCTTATTTGTAAAAATTATTTTAGAAAAAGAATATTATATTTACAAATTAGAAATAAAGTTAAAAGGGTCTAGATTAAAATATAGAAACTTAGAATTAGTAATGAAGAAGTAAAAATATCTTTTATATATCTTTTTGTCTAACAAAAATAATGAAGATTTGAGTAACATTACTTGATACTGTACTCAGAGTAGTAAAAGTTTGAATAATATTAATTAATACTATACTTAGAGCAATAGAAGTTTAAATAATATTAAATAATACTATACTTAAAATAATAAGAATTGTATAAAAACAATTAAGAATTGTTTATATCATTTGTTATTTATACTTAAAACACTTGAAATTTGTGTCAAAAATATTTGAAATTCTTGTATTATAATACTTGGCATAATAATTTAATATTAGAATATATAAAACTTAGATTAAAATAGTAATATAAATTAAAAATTAAAAAATCAATATGTAGTAATCTAGTAAAGTAGTCAGGTTGTCAACTCTCCAAATAATAAATTGGGTTTTCAAATCCTATTGATAGTAAAATTTGAATAATCACTTATATAATATTTGTATTATGACAACTGTTACTAACAATTGAGTTAGGATATCTGTAATAGCAGTTACACTAGTATAACTGGCAAGTTATAAAGCATTTATGTAATAGTTATATAATATTGTTCTTTGGGACAAAGTTTGTAGCTATATGAAGGAATACAAACTGGCAATTGGATAGTGCAAACACTAGATAAGTTCTTGTGATCATGTAAATCTGTTGAAATTAAGTAACAAGAAGTCTATTTGAGAAAACCTAAGTAGAGAGATAGTGAATCTTTAATGGCCTTACTGTAAAGGCTAGTCTGAAAAAATAGATACCAAGGTTATAGTACCTAGTTGTAGTAGCTGAACAGGCAAGAACCTCTGAGTTAGAAGTCTCAAAGGTATTACCAATCAGATCACCAGAACAAACTAAAAAAAAAGAATATTAGACTGATCTAATATACTAATAGACTAATTGTAGTCTTATATAGGCTATCTGAATTGAATGTTTGGTAAAAAGACATGTAAAAAAGCAGAAGTATACTAAAGTACTAGAGTTATGCTATAAAGTAGATGCTGAGATCTAAGTAAACTCTATAAGAACATAGTGGTTTAATAGTTAAGTCCTAACTACAAGTATTGGTTCTGTTATAGTGATATCTAGTTCAGTTATAAAAATGAATACAAAAGACTTTGAAAGATTTATCTTAAAAATAAAATAGTTCTAAAGTTGAGACAATGATCTGGACATCAGGTATAATCTAGTGAAGTTAACAGGTTTGCAAGTTTAGAAGGTTTAAAATAGAATATCTAAGCAGTAATGTTAGATACAATAATTGGTAAAAAACCTTTAGGCAGACTTCTTAAATAGATAATATAGAAAAGTTATATATATAGCCAATTGTATGCTCTTCCTATAATGGTTTACTAAACCATATTTATCATTGTTAAATAAAGTTAAAAGACTCAAAAGGTTATCTTAACACTAAAAAAAAAAAAAAAAAATCAAAAAATCGATTAATTGTCAACTAATTGACAAATCAATTAAAAATTAATAAATTATTTAGTTGATAACTAATTGATTAAAATTTTTTAAATTTGTTAACTAATTGATTAAAATTTTTTAGCAATTTGTATTACTATATTAAAGTACTTAAAATTTGTAAACAATAGTAACATTACAGATATTATTTAGTATTATATAACTGTATTATATTTTTAATAACCAATTAAAATTTTTTTATCTATCTACTATATAATATAAATATTAGCTAACTAATAACTAATAAATATAATATATAAAATACAATAATAAATATATAATAATTATTAATAATATAATATATTATGTTATACTAAAAATTTCTTTTGTAACAATATAAATATTTTTTATTTTTTAAATATTCTATAATACAAAAATATTTTTAATCTTGAAATAATTAATTTTTATTATAGATTTTCTTTGTATTTATTGTTTATTTTGCTATTTTAGTTTATATTATTTTTTAGTATTATAATTTTAATTAAGTAATCTATAATTTAACAAATATATTAGTATTGTCTTGTCTTTAAAAGAATTTATTTATATAATTTTTTATATAATAAAACTTTTTATATTGTTGCTATTATATATAGTATTTATATTTAGCAAAATCAGTTGTCTTTTAAAAATTTTTGTTTTAGTATATATTGTTACAAAGTAAATTTTTAGCATAGCATAATATATTATATTATTAGTAGTTGTTATATATTTATTATTGTATTTTATATTATATTTATT
>CAJVQA010000672.1:0-31215 GCA_910591915.1 Cetraspora pellucida
AAGGTCCCGTGAACTTGAAATTTGAACTAATAAAACAGCCACCAGCTGCGGACCACTAGCGATCAAGCAGTGGAAATAAAAAAAAATAAAAAATTTGTATTAATATTACTAGGATAGATGTAGCAACTTAGTAAAATAATAGGTTGTCAACCTTTAAGTGGCAGATCTAAGGTTTAATTTTTATAGACAATAAATTTTGAAAATTATATCTGTATTATAATAATTGTCTCTTGTCAATCAGTTGAGTTTTAGATATTTACAATTTTAGATACATCAAGTTAGATCCTATCTGACATTGGAAGCTTAAGACATTTATATAAAGTGTAACATTATGTGTATATAGAGAAATGTGAAAAACTGATATTGTATAAGGCTTAGTACAAACTTATGATAAGACTACCAGGCATAGAAGACTAAGAAACCAAGAAAATAAAAGCCTATATGAAAATTTTGAATAACAAAGTAGTATAAACTTTAAATAGTACTGTTGGACTGATAAAAACCTATGAAACAACTTTATAGAAATTGTAAAATAAACTGAATAACAAGATAAATAGAAGAGCATATAATCAATTAAGTTATCAGAATTACTAAAAAAAAAAATACATAAATATATCATATTAGACTATCTGGATTGGAAGTCTGAAGAGTCTGTCAGTTTTAAGTTGCAATTAGTAAAGAATAATAAAGAAAATATTAGAAAAATAAATATTAGAGTTTAAGTGAACTTTACAAAAATAAAAGTAATTTAATAAATAACCTTAACTGCAAGTATTAGTTTTGGCCATAGCATCAAATTAGATTAGCAATAAAAAGAGAATATGACTCACTCTGGTAAGTTTATTTTAAGAATAAAAATTGTTTAAGAATTATAGTCCTAAAGCTAAGATAAAAGAATCTAAGTCAAGTAATCTAATAAAGTTAATACTAGGGCAAATCAAAAAGTTTAAATAGAACATCTATGCAAAGGTGTTAGATATAGCAACTGGTAGAAAACCTTTGAATGAACTTCTTAAATAGATAATATAGAAATGTTACAGATGTAATCAGTTGTATACTTGTCTGTAATAGTTTAATATAAATATATGCCTATATGAACATGTGTCTAATATAAGTATTAATAAAAATTAAAAAACCAAAAAGAGCACCTTAATACTAAAAAAAAATTAATATTACTAGATTATATCTAAGTTATTATCTCAATTTTAGAACTATTTTATTCTCAAAATAAACTTTTTATAGCCTTCTATATCTATTTTTATAGCTAAAGCAATATCACTATAACAAAATTCAATACTTGCAATTATGTTTAACTATTAAACTAAAATGTTTTTACAAGTTTGCTTGAAACTCAGTACTACTTCACATTATATCTAAAATATTTTAGTATACTTTATATTTTACTAAACTCCTAATTCAAATATTCTAATAAAACTACAACTAGTCTATTAATATATTAAATCAGCCTAATATTTTTTTTCTTTGATTTATTCTAGCAATTTAGTTAGTGATACTTTTTATTTAGATATTCTTGTTTATTTAATTTCTTTATATTAGTATTTGTTTTATAAGTATAGTATTTATAGTAGCATCATCAACAATTTATACTACCTCTTTACTTAAGTCCTTCTAAATAGACTTCTTGTTTTCTAATTTTAACAGATATATGTCTAGAAAGACTTATCTAAAGTATGCACTACAAGATTTTGGTTTGCATTCTTTTGTATAACTAATTATACAGATGCTTTATAACTTGTTAATTATACTAGTACAATTATTATTATAGTATCTTAACCTAATATTAAAAATAATTGTTTTTTTTTTTTCTTTGGCAGCTTTGCTGTAAAACTTTATTAAGATTTTTGTATATAAATTATATATATTTTTAACTTAAAATTTTGGTCTGACATCTTTCAGCTACTTCTTTGAATGCTCAGAGGCAGTCTGCCACACCAGTTGAGATTGTACCCAAATTCAGGAGCTATACCAAACTAGCCAGAAGGGCCATATATAAATGGCCTCTTTCTACTATCTATAAATTTTGTATTTTTTTTTTGGGGGTATTAAGATAACCTCTTTGGTCTTTTGACTTTTATTAATTACTTATCGATATTGTGGTTCAATGAACCACTACAGAAGAAAGTACAATTGGCTACACATGTAACTTTTCTATATTACCTATTTAAGAAATCTACCCAAAGATTCTCTACCAATTGCTGTACCTAATACCTCTGCTTGGGTGTTTTACTTTAAACTCTTTAAACCTGTAATCTGTATTAACATCACTTGTCATCTCAAATGCCCAGATCATCATTCTCAACCTTAGGACTAATTTATCCTCGAGATAAACCTCCCAGAGCCTTCTGTACCTATTTTTACAGCTAACCTAGGTATTGCTATGGCAGAACCAACACTTGTGGTCAGGGCTAACTATTAAACCGCTATGCCCTTGTAGAGTTCACTTAAACCCCAGCATCTACTTCATAGCATAATCCTGATACTTTAGTATATCTCTGCCTTTTCTTTTGCCCTTTTACCAAACTTTCAATTCAGATAGCCTGTGTAGGACTATGACCAGTCCATCAGTATATTAGGTTAGCCTAATATCCTTTTCCTTTGGTTCATTCTGATGGCCTGGTTGGTGATACCTCCAAGACTTCCAACCCAGAGGTTCTTGCCCATCTGGATACTAGGACTGGGTACTAGATCTAGGTATCTGTTTTGCCAAGCTAGCCTTTACAGTAGGGCCATCGAAGATCCAGCAATCTCTCTACTCAGGTCTTTCCAAATGGACTTCTTGTTACTTAATTTCAATGGATTTATACGGCCACAAGAACTTATCTAGTGTTTGCACCACCTGATTTGTTGGTTTGCATTCCTTTGTATAACTTCAACATTGCACAGATACCCCATGACCTGTCAGTCATGCTGGTGTAACTGCCATTACAGGTATCCTAACCCAATCATTAATAACAGTTGCAATAATATGAATATTACATAGATGATTATTCAAATTTTCACTGTTGATGAGATTTGAACACCCAACCTACTATTTGAAGGGTTGACAACCTGACCACTTCACTAGGTCACCACACGATTCTATAAATTTTGTAATTAAGCCAAACTATGTTTTCTGTATTCTTTTGTTTTCTACTTCCTTTCTTTTTTTCCTTTTTTTTATTATTTGACTTCTTTTTACTTTAATAAACTCATTGACCTTCTCAGTTGGCTTTTTTCTTATAGTTCTTTTTTTTTACTTAACTTTTTTCTCAATTTCTAATTCTTTTTCTCATTGAATAAAAACTTCATATTACTTTTTTTATATATCTTTATAAAAGCAATTCTATGATGTATTGATTGCTATGATAATAAATTCTTTTGTTTCTTTAAAGAATTGTAAAGTTTCTTGCAAATGTTCTATTAACTTTTCTTGTAGTAGGCCTTTGATTATTTCTTGTCTTGTTCTTAATTTTTCATTTATTTGTGTACTCCAGAATATCTTTTTAAGTTGATCTTTTCATGTTTCTGTTTTGATTTTACTTAATAACTTCAACTATGCCAAGCTGACTGATGTTTCTTCTATATTTCTTCATATATTTTCATAATGTTTACATGTTGTCAAATGGTCTTGATCTTCTTCTTTGTCTTCTTGACAAAGCATGCAATATGCATTCTTATAGAAATTAGGATGATGCTGTGTCAGTGTTTTGGTCAAAGATAACTTTTTATTAATGCACTTTATTAGAGTCCTTATTTGCTTATTTTTTCTTATATTTGCATATTTGCTTTCCCTTTGGTCTCTCATTTTTTTTTACAGATATGACCAATTATATGCTTTATTGTTCTTATTTGGTTCTGTTTTCTTGATTGCTGATATGAAACTCTATTCTACACTTATTTTAAAATTTAAAATTTTTTTTAGGAATTGTCTTGTAGAATCTTTTATTACCTTTTTTTCCAACAAAGATTAATGCTAGTTTCTTGTGATGTTTCTTTAACTATTCTGTCTATATTGTCTAATTTAGATCCCTTCTTTGCTAATCTATCTGCTCTAATATTCTATTTACTATCACTATGCCCTTTAACTTTAACTAATTCTAACTTAAGTTCTTTTAATTCTACACTATTCCTAATATTTTCTAATATATTAAAGTTTTTTTTTTTAAACATTGTTTAGCAGATAAAAAGCTATTTTTGCCTTTTATATTTGCAATAGCTGTTGCACTGTCTGTGAATATTTTAACTTTTTTTCTGCTTGGTATAGTAAGCAACATGTACCAAATTGCTAATAGCTCAGGTCTTGTTGATAATGACTAATTTTATATTTCAAAATAACCTTCATCAAGTATTAATTCTTCTTTTGTATCCACCTGTATCCAGCCTGCTTCTATATGATCTGGGCTTGAGATTTCTTTCTTTGAATCTTTTTTTAATGATTCATCTGTATAAAATACCAGAGTATCTTCTAGATTTTCTTGGTTTAAGTCTTTCTTTTAAATAAGTTTTATCTTTATTGCCTAACTTATTGACTACTTCTGTATAATTTCTGTTTCTAGATCTATGCAATGTATATATTCTGCTTTTTGTTCAATTTCTGTTGATGTTGCTTCTTCTTTGTCACCTAATTATGCAAACATTTCATAGCTTAAATCTAAAATCAGATCTTTTTGTTTTCTTCCAAATTTTGATATTGAACCTTGAATTTCTTTTTTATTTTTCTATCTTGTACAGCTTCCTTCTTCTATCTTTTGATTTAGACTGCAATCTTTATATTTGTTCAAAAAAAACTTTGAACTTTCTGGTTTAGTGTCTAGTTTTCAATGTTCTGTTAGAGCTTTTTTCTGTGTACTTACAATAATTCTTTTAACAAATGGCTTTGAGTTCTCTTTTTCTTCTTTTTTTTTTTGGTTTTACAAACATTTATTCTTTCTTTCTTCTATCTTTTGAGTATGGCTCTAGCTGAATTTCAAGTGCATGCTCATTTGGCTTTTGAGTTTGTCACTTTCTTTTACTCTCCTATTTTGCTTATTTTCTATTATTTTTTCTTCTATTTTACTGAACCATTCTGCTTGTTTGCCTTTGTATAACAGTCCTCATAGAAGTTTAAGTTGTTACTATAATAATATTTGATTTTTAGACTTGTTAATTAACTGTTTTATATATATTAACTTTAGCTTTTCTAATGCTAGTGCTACCTTTCTTGTAAAGTTATTTTCTAACAACTTTGTAATTTTGTTTCCTTTTCTATTTAGATATAGATTTGGGTTGCCAAAACTTAATATAACTTGCATTTCTTTAGCTTTTAACATTGTGTAGCATGCTAAATTGATTTTCCAAATTTTATTACAAAGTTTAGAAGAATTTTTATGTTATGTATTGTCTGTTGCTTCTATTAACAGAAGGCTTTGATTTATGTGTATTCTTGTAAGCACTTCTTATGTACTGCATGAATTTAGTCATGTATAAAGACTTGTAATTTGTTTGACTATAAGTTGATTTCATAGTGAATTGCAATTTTTCAGATTTCTATATAGCATTATACTATTCTCTGTTGTGCTTGCTATTTCTAATTTATTTTTTGTTATTTTTAATAAAGGGCTTTGTATTTTATCTACTATTGTCTTTGTTAGCTTTAATGTTTGTAATATATACAGCAATTTTGATATAATGCATATATTGTTTATGTATGACATCTGTATTATCATTATTCTCTTGATGTTTAAACTTCTAACTGTTGCTCGTACTGTTTCTTGAGCTCTTGATCTAATCAAAGAATCTTTTAATTTGCAATTCAACCAAACACCTAAGAATCTTATTATCTTATTTGCACTTTCCTTTCGAACTTAACTTATACAACTTTTTATATTATATATTATTTATTATTCTATATACATATCTATATTAGAACTAGAACTTAAATATATTTATTTGAAAATATACAACTAGCAACTTAAAATAACTTTTTTTATAGATTATTTATACTAAACTACAAAAAAAATATTTAATTATTTCTTAACTTTTTACTAAATAAACCTTATTTGACCTTTTAAGTAAAGTTGTTTAGCATATATTTCTTCTCTTAGGCAGCTATGTTTTAAGTTCTAATAATACTTAACTGTTAAGAAAAGTTTTAAAATTTAAATTTTTAGTTTTTATTTATTTATACAAGATTTTACTAATTAAACCTATTTTCTTACCTATTCAAAAGTTGTTTAGCTTACTGAGTCTTAAGATAAACATTATGTCTATAACACATAAAATTTAAAATTAAGTGCGCAAAGCGCTCCTAATTTCAAACCTGAATTTTATACAGTGTACTCTTCTTTATATATACTGTATAGGCTCGCAGAAGTTACTTATCATACGGTAATTAAGTAAATACTATAACTAAATAAAACAGATGGCTAAGAAGATCACCTTAACACTAAAAATAAAATAAAAGTACTATCAATTTTATAATAGTTTAGAAGCAAAGTCTTAACTTCAGTATCAGATTTCAAGAATCAGGTGTAACGTAACATGTCCAAAATCGCTTATTTCTCAAAAATCTGTATAAGAAACCACCTGAAAAAAAGGTTTCCTTGAGTGATTTTACTATCTAACCACCTAATCTCTAACTTCGCTACGTAACCTAACATTAATGTAACGAGTTTTAAAATTTTTGCTACGCCATGATGATCTGAGATACGAATAATTTTTCAAAAAAAGTGATCTGATTGGCTGTGCAGAATTTTTCGAGGTAGTTGGCTCTAATTTTAATCAAGAAAACTTTCACTGATTAGCATTTCTACTGCAAATATGCAAATAACACAAGTGATGTGTGATATTAGGTACGTACATATGTGATTTTTGTAAGCTGAACAAGTATGAATAGAAAAGTCGATGATTACATGAAAGAGCTTCAACTTTTTATTATTTTTACAATTTTGCTGCTTTTACTAGTTTCGTCACCTTTCGCCAGTTTCGTCACCTTTCGCCAGTTTCGTCACCTTTCGCCAGTTTCGCCACGTTGCGCCAGTTTCGCCATTTCGGCTTTTTAATTTTTTTTCGGCGAAGGTCGAACTTAGTTTCGCCTTTCGCCAGTGGCGAAATCCCTAGGTTTCGCCCAACAACTTTAAACAGAACACCAGAAAAGGACGAAAGTTTACGTCTAATTTTTGATAATATTAATGTATGGAATGAATTTACCAATCGCTCACGGATTTTTACTAAGTTAGAATTTGACGCACCACTTTCAACAAGGAAATTCACCGGCTTATTCAGAAATTCAGAATTAACATCACCACAAGGCTTTCAGAAAGAAGCTGAAAAGGCAGTAAGGAGGGTAAAATTATTGATAAATAGAATTGTCAATGCTAATACTGATGAGGAACTAAGAAAAGTAGTCAAAAATTTGGATAGATTATCTGATGTACTTTGTTCAGTAATTGACACAGCTGAGTTTGTGCGAACAGTTCATCCTGATCAAAAGTTTTCTCAAGAAGCCAATCGAATTTACGAATATTTATGCTCATTTATGAATTCATTAAATACCAATAGGGAATTATATCAGGTACATGCAAAAGGAAAATTTTAAATACTGGATAAGTGCATGTGAATTTTTGAAATAAATTATTTTCAATTTCCATTTATTTTTATTTTTATTTTTCTCATCGTATTATATCAACAAACTTTATTTAGCATTAAGGCCAACATTATTCGTTACTTATATCTCAGGTATTGAAACGGGTAATGTCAACGCCCAGCATTTATTCACAATTCTCTTCAGAAGAACGTCAAGTAGCTCTCATTTTTTTGAGAGATTTTGAAAAATCTGGGATACATCTTCCTTCATCAGATCGAGATAAATTTGTGCAATTATCAGATAAAATTATTGCACTCGGTCGTAAGTTCACACACAGTCAACCATCAAAATCAACAAAAATAATCGAAGTAGAGGCTTCATGTCTTGATGGATATTCCACAAAGAATGGCGATACTGCTAGATTATCCACTAAGCCTTGGGAGGCTCAGATGATTTTGAAACTTATTAAAGACGAAAATATCAGAAAGGAAATGTTCATTGCTTCTAATTCGGCCACAAAAGAACAAACTGATTTACTGGAGAATTTGTTGCGTACAAGAGGAGAGTTAGCAAGATTGCTAGGAATGGATAGTTATAGTCATGTCTTTCTTATAGATAAGATGATAAAAAATCCTGGTATGAGTTTCGTCTAAATTATATTTACCATTATTAAATTTGCTATTCACAACGTTTCGTTTATTTTACAGATAATGTACAAACATTTTTAAGAACACTTGCTGATCATCATAGACCAAAGGCTCTTGCTGACCTTTACCTTCTGAAAGAAGCCAAACGGCAAGAGATGAAGCGCAAAGAATTACCAACCGTTAATGCTTGGGATCGGGACTATTATACTGAAAAAGTTAAGGCCTCTTCAACGCAACCCATGATCCCCATATCTCCTTATTTTTCTGTTGGTTCTGTGATTCAAGGCTTATCAAGACTGTTCTCCAAACTATACGGTATTTCGTTTGAACCTTCTGAAATATTACCTGGAGAAACATGGCATGACGATGTTCGTAAGCTTAATGTAATTGATGAACAAGAAGGAAAGATAGGAACAATTTATTGTGATCTTTTTAATCGATATGGTAAATATTTAAACGCGGCTCATTATACTGTAAGATGTTCTAGACGTGTTGATGACGACGACAGCATCGGAGATATTCCGTCTGATATTGATGTTTCGGAAATAGGAGAATTGGCAACACCAGAACAAGGAGTAAGACTTCATGGTAGGAACGGAAGATATCAATTACCTATCATTGTGCTTACATGTGACTTTTCGAAACCAAAAGATGGTAAACCTTGCCTATTAAGCTTAGTCGAAGCTGAGACTCTCTTCCATGAAATGGGGCATGCCATGCATTGTGGGTGAATAATATTAGTATGTTTAGTTTTATAAAAAATTTCAGAATTAAATATTCTTTATTTTATTATTAGCAATGATCGGACGTACAGATTTTCACAATGTTTCTGGTAAATACATGTGTGCTTATTTTACGTTTCTTTTTGATCAAATTATTTCGATGTTATCATTCTTCTTAACTCTAAATTACCCTTCTAATTTTATATTATTTTTAAAAGGTACTAGATGCCCAACAGATTTTGTGGAATTACCTTCAATATTAATGGAGCATTTTGTTTATTCACCTACTGTACTAGCACTTTTTGCAAAACATTATGATACTCGAAAGCCCATACCGATAGACCTTATTAATTCACATCTTAAAGCACGCACCCAATTTTCAGCAATGGAGACACAATATCAAATTCTAATGGCATTATTAGACCAAATTTATCATTCCACGTTGGCCATGTCTCCTGACTTTGATACTACAGTTATTTTAGCTAACCTTCAGGATACTGTTGGATTATTTCCTTCAGTTCCCGGAACTGCATGGCAAATTCAATTTGGGCATTTATTTGGTTATGGAGCAGGGTATTATAGTTACCTTTTTTGTCGAATATTAGCGGGAAAATTGTGGAAACAAGTATTTGAAAAAGATCCGTTAAAAAGAGAAGCAGGACAAAGGTTCCGAGATGAGGTACTACGATGGGGTGGATCTCGGGATCCGTGGTTGTGTGTTGGTAAGGCTTTACAAGATGAAAAGATCGCAGTTGGTGATTGTAAATCTGTTTCTTTGGTTGGAGAATGGGTAGATTGTTTATAGAAGATTATTGTTTAAAACTTAGTGAGGGACTTCTATTTTGGGGTATGTAAATGCGTAGAGAACCTTGTGATATGACATTCACATAACCTGTTAGATGATTTGTTATTATAATAAACAATCGTTATTAAATTATATATATGTATATTGTGCGTCAAAGTTCAATAGTCGTCAATTCTAAATTGACTTATGTTAATTTAAAATTCAGAATTGATATACAAAATTTCAATTTAATATTATGTCAATTTAAAGCTGACAATGAGCGTGTCGTAATATACAGGTATGCAGAAAACTTCTTATGTAATGATTAATGATGATTAATACATAATAATTAGTAATTAGGCCATGCAAAACTTTTTTTATATATTTTAATAACCGGGTGGGTAAGCATTTCTCTATGTACATGTAATATTACATTTTGTATAGATGCTTTGAGTTTTTAATTTATTTGATGTACTTAAGATTACAGATATGTCAATCTAACTGATTATCAAGAAACAGTTTTGTATAACACAGATATAATTTTCAAATTTTATTATAGTTGGGATTTGAATACTAGATCTGTTATTTGGGAATTAACAACTTATCAACTATCTCAAGTTACCATATAATTAACAAAATCTTTTATTATATAATTTTTAATTTCTTATGTATATTGTTTAACATATTTTATCTAGTCTTATTCTTAAAAAACTTATTTTAAGTTTTTTATATTAATAATTTAAAATTTTAATATTTTATACAAAACTGCTTTTTAAGTTATTATTAATATTTTTCTTAACATTAATAAGTAATTATATAAACAATTATAAAAATATATTGTATTTATTTATAACTAAAAAAAGTAACAAAATGAACTTTTATTTTAGCTTATTAGTCATTTTACAATTTAATTATTAAATATATATGTTTTTAAATAAATTACATTTACTTATATTTTTGTAAGCTTCTTAATAATTATTTTATTATTTTTATATTAAATTAGTTTTTTTTAAGATTAGGGTTTTTATTCAGTAGTCAGAACATAGAAACTCATGTTCAAGGCCTCAAAAAAGTTATTTTACATTAGAGAGTACAACTAAATATATGTACATTTTTGGTGTCTAATTTAAGTAGTTTATCAATAGTTCTATACTAGCTGTCATACTTATAACCAAATTAGTAGCATTGTTTATTTAAACCTTTTGTACTGCACTTTTTACTGTTTTACTAGATTATTTTTAGTATATATATTAGTCAAGAAGGTCTAAATGCTTGATTTATACCTTTAGAACTTTATATCTTATTTTATGCAATATATTCTTAGAAGCATTATTACTAGAGCTTTTATATTCTATATATAGCTAACCTAGTTTTATATAATACATTATAGTTATCTAATACTTGCAATCATAAGGATTACCTGTTTAACTACTATGTTATACTATTTTTATTTTTATAAAGTTTACCTAAATTCTGATATTTATCTTTCTAATTTCTTTTTTTTATTCTTTTACTATCCAACTTAGAATCTGATAGATTTTTCAAATTTTCAATTCAGATGACCTAGTACAGTATATTTTTGGTATCTTTTTTTTTTATCAATTTTGGTGGCCTGGTTAGTTATATGTTTCTTTATATATCTTGTTATTCAGATGTTTACCTATTTTTTATTGAGGTTTTCTAAATCTTTATTAATTCACTAGCATCATCAAAGATCTGTGCTATCTTTTATTTAAGAATTTCTAAATGAGATTTTATTTTCTTAGTTTTTTAGTCTTCTGCATCTGGTGGTCTTATCATAAATTTGCACCAAAGTCTTATACAACATTAGTTATTAATATTCTTTTATATATAGTTTTCTATAATATAGATTAATTTTCAAATTTCATCATAAATAGAATTTGAACCTTAGATCTGTTATTTGAAAAATAATAAACTAATCACTATATTAAAATCATCATCCTTTTTCTTAATCAATTATATATTTATTTAAACATATATTTTCTTATTGACTAACCAATTTATAAAATTAAATTTTGGTTTATTTTATAAGTCAAATATAGTATATTATCAAATTATATACTAAATATTTAAATTTAGATAAGTTTTAATCTCTTTAATAGATTTAAACTGTAAATAAATTAGTATAAATTTTTATTCTTTAATATAAGTTTTTTTTTGTTTTTATTATAGTTAAAAAACTTTTTTCTAAAGATCATTAAAACAAACAAAATCAATAAAAATTTAAAAATAATAGTATAAGTTTCCTTTAGTAATATAATTTTTTTGAAACTAGTATTGGATTTAATATTTATTAAATTTAATATTATTGAAAATTCAAAAGTTACAAGTAACTAATTACAGTCTAGTTGTTAGCATATAGTTGGCAATCCTAGTAAAGAACAAACAAATTATTTGTTATTCTTAATTTATATAGACTAATTAACAGGTATCTATTCTAAACATAATTGATTTGTTCTTTTTAAAATATTTAAAAGGTTATAGATTTTGTTTATTCAGTTTTTTTTTTTATCTTAATATAAATTTTACTTCTTTTTGTAAACAAAAATTATTTAAAAAAATATTATTTTATTCTAAAAATTTTTTTAACAAAAAGTAGACATTGCATTATTTCAGAAATTTATTAAGTGCATGTAATTAATCAAAACAGTAAACAACAAAAACAAACAAGCAAACATGTTCTATTTTTGGAAATTTGTAATAATTTGCAGAAAAAAATAACAAAACTAAGTTATGTATAGATTTAAATTAGGTAATAGATAATTAAACAACAAAAATACAGAAATAGATTAAGCAAATAAAGTAATTAAATAAAGATGATCAATAAACAAAGCCTAATTTAGCAGGTGTAGAGAACAGGTAACAAACTGTATAGATATTTAAATAACAGTAAACTAAATCATGTTCTTAAAACATCTATGACTAAAGAACCAAGTGACTTGAAAACTATAACAAAAAACTTAGCTTTTAGTAACTTACAAAAAATTACAACTAAAGATTTTCTACTATATAGCCAAATTCTTGAAGTCTTGAGATATATAGCAAAAGAAATTAAAACAATACTAATAAAAAACTATTGAGGATTGAATAAGTAAAATAAAGATAGCAAGTCAAAATTTAGATTTAGTTGATTATATGTTAAGTTTAAACAAAGAAGAAATTAAAAAAGAAAAAAATAAAATAAAAAGGATTAAGAAAAATAATAGAGAAAAAGAAAATTATTTTAGTGTAATATTTAAGAAAAGATGACAAATAAAGAATATGATAATAGTAAATACAAAAGCAAACAAAGACTTAAAATAAATTAAAACACCAAATACAAAGAGTTATTAAGTAATAATATAGCAAACAAAACTAACAAATAAAGACAAAGAGTTACTAGTAATTAAAAATAATCTTATAGAAATAATAAGAGAAAAAAATATAAAAAAAATTAGAAAACCTCATAAGAAAACATAATTCAAAATATTAAAGAAATAACCAAGCAAAAGAAAATAAAAATCAAACCATAATAGCTTTATTAGAGAACCATCTCTGGTTATCTAAAAACAGAACATATAATGAGAGTTTTTTCTTTAAAGTAAAAATCTTATTTTTTAAAGTACCAGAAAAAACTAAAAAATACCAAACCAATTATATGAAATAGGTTCTTAAAAAAAATAAACATATTTAGACAATTGAAGAAAAATTTCAATGTGGCAGCAGTTAGGTAGTAACAGATTTTAACTATAAGTATAGTAAAAGAACATTAAGTAAACTTATTAAGAAAAAAAAAAGAGACTAGTGTAATCTTATTTCAAAGAAGTTATTTTAAAGAAAATAAAAAAGCAACAATACCAAAATACAAAAAGAGATATTAAGTAACCTTAAGTTCACAAAAAGAGAAATTTAATCTATATCTTAAATAAAAAACAAAAACATCTTGTTTTAGTAAAAAGAGAAAAAAAAAGATAGAAATTATAAGATATATAATAATCTGAAATCTGTTAAGTATAAAAAAATAAAGTATATATGTAGAAGTCTTAACAATATATATATAGTAAAAATCAAAAGAATACAATTTAAAGTGCTTGCAGTAATTGAGGTTACAAGCAGTAACTATAATTACACTCTATAGTTATTACTATTAAATAATAATAATTTAGTTTAAATAACTTAGAGAAAAAAAATTATGAACAAAAAAATAGACTAAGTCTCTTTATAGCAAAACTACTAAAGATTCTTAAAGAAGCCTCAAAGGTGTTGCTTTTGCATAGTTTAAAAAGTAAAGGTGCAAAATCTGTATATATTTCAGCAAGCAAAATAATAATTTTAAAAGATTTGTAATAATTATATTTGCAAGCCAGAAAGAGTTAGAAGCAGCACAGTCAAAACTGATAAGATATAATAACTACACAGTTTTTTGAAAAGACTATAAGATAAAAAGAAAGGCAAGAGAGAAAACAAAAATAATTACAAAGATTACATTGATGAGAAAAAAGAAATTAATACTTAAAAAATATAATACAAATATAAAAAAAGAAGAAAAAAAATGATAAAACAAAAAAAAACAACCAAAAAAGTTCAAAAAAGTAACAAAAAAACATCTACAGAAAGTTTGTTGTTTAGAATACTTAGCAGACTCAACAAGTTAGAAACATAAAAAGAAGATAATAATACAGTAGTAAAATAAAAACTGGCAAATTATTCCTAATAGTTACTAAAGTTAATCTGAAGTTAACAGATATAAAGGTAAGCTTCTCTTTATAAAGTCAAGTAACTAAAACAGAAATACCACAAGAAAACACTCTATATCTAAAAAAAAATCCTAGAAAAGATAAAAAGAAGTTATTAAAAAGAAAACAATAAAGAAAAAAAAAAACATAACTAGAAACTAAGAATACACAGTAGAACACATGTAAAAAGAATATATGAAAAAAAAAATTGAGCTTAAATTAGTAATATATAACATTAATAGCCTTAAATTAAATAGTCAAAAAATAGAATTACTGTATGAATAGATAATAGATAATAAATTAAATATTGTAGAACTATCAGAACCAAATAACTTAGCTAAAGAGGAGTTTTTTTTAACAAAAAAATTAGAAAGATATAAAAGTTTTTAAACAAATACATGTCTAAACAAAAAGAAAGATTTAAGTATAGGTTTGCTAATTAACAATCAGTAGAAAAAATATTTGGAGCAAATAAACAGAATAAATAAGTATATAGTCTTAGCTAGTTTTTTGTTTAAACAACTAAAGATTATAGTTATAATATAATCACCTTCATTCTATGAATATTAATCATTATTGCCAACTTAGCTGAAGTGTACAAGTTTGCAAATGTTTACCAACCATCTTCTTTCAGAAAACTATGCCCAAAATGCTTGATATCAAGGAATAAGTTGAATAATATAAATTTAACAAGTATAATCCCAAGAACTTCAAATATTATAAGACAAATGATATATAGTGGCAATAATCCTGATTATTTAATTCATTCTAAGACAAATGCATTTTAGAGCTTAAGGTAAGAAACTATTAAATGTTTTATTTACTATAAATTATCAAAATAGCAGGTATAGGTGTTATTTCAAATTTTACCTGAATTAAGCTTAATTAGGGCAAAATTCAAAATAACACCTATATCTGCTATTTCGATAATTTTGTTAATAAAAATGTAATTTATGACTAATAAGAATTATAGTAACAGGGTGTGGTGACCTATTGAAGTAGTCAGGTTGTCAACCCCCCAAGTAGTAGGTTGGGTGTTCAAATCCCATCGATAGTGAAAATTTGGATAATCATCTATGTAATATTTGTATTATGGCAATTGTTACTAACGATTGGGTTAGGATACCTGTAATGGCAGTCACACCAGCATGACTGGAAGGTCATGGGGCATCCGTGGAATGTTGAAGTTACATGGAGGAATGCAAACTGACAAATCGGGCAGTGCAAACACTAGATAAGTCCTTGTGTTTGTGTAAATCCGTTGAAATTGGGTAACAAGAAGTTCATTTGGGAAGACATGAGTAGAGAGGTAGCTGGATCTTCAATGGCCCTACTATAAAGACTAGCTCGGGGAAACAAATACCCAGGTCTAGTACCCAGTCCTAGTAACCGAATGGGCAAGAACTTCCAAGTTGGGAGTCTCAGAGGTATTACCAACCAGGCCACTGGAATGAACTAGAGGAAAAAGATATTGGGCCGACCTGATATACTGATGGACTAGTTGTAGTCCTACACAGGCTATCTGGATTGGGAGTTTGGTAAACGGGCAGGGGAAAAGGCAGAGGTATACTAAAGTATCAGGGTTATGCTGTGAAGTAGATGCTGGAGTTTAAGTAAACTCTACAAGGGCATAGTGGTTTAATGATTAGCCCTGACCACAAGTGTTGGTTCTGCCATAGCAATACCTAGGTCAGCTGTAAAAATGGGTACAGAAGGCTCTGAGGGGTTTACTTCAAGAATAAATTAGTTCTAAGGTTGAGGATGATAAGCTGGTACATCTGAAATGATCAGTGATGTTAATACAGATTACAGGTTCAAAGGGTTTAAAGTGGAACACCCAAGCAGGGGTGTTAGGTACAGCAATTGGTGGAGAACCTTCAGGCAGACTCCTTCAATAGATAATATAGAAAAGTTACATGTATAGCCAATTGTACACTCTCCTGTAGTGGTTCATTAAACCACAATACTGATAAGTGATTAATAAAAGTCAAAAGACCAAAGAGGTCACCTTAATACCAAAAAAAAAAAATAAAAGTTTTTTTTTTAAATAATAAGATGATAATAACACAAGTGATATGACTAGTAGTACTACAACTTTTACAGTATCTAACTGCAATAGCAAACAAAAATTATCATCAACTTCTGTAACAAACTTCATTGTTCAAAGCATTACTATAAAGAAGAAACCAAAATTTAAAAGGCTGTTACTTCAAATGACAATTTCAAATAGATAGTCTTTTTGATAGACAACAGATCTGCTACTTTAGAATTCTTTAAATTTTTAAAGTTAAAACTTATTCTTCCTAGTCAGTATGCTTTATCTAATTATATTCTTAATGCTAAAAAGACTACTTTGATCCAGTTCTGTGAACAAAAACTAAAAAAGAATAATATCAGAATTACTTTAGTATTTAATAGATAGAAAAATATTTTAAAACAACATATATTCAGATTCTTATTTATCTTATTAACTAGAGAAACTTTAATTTAAAAAGCAATCGACATAAGCTCAGAGAGAACATATGATTGAAAGTATTTCTAAAATTGAATCTAAGATTAATAAAGCATTAAATCTAGATGCCAAATTATCTGCTATTGTTTCTAATAGTGCTCTAGCATATTCTGGTGCTAGATAAAATTTTATAAAAAAAATAAATTAATTAAGTAAAAAAAAACATAAATATTAAGAAAAAAAAATCTGTTTAAAAATTTTAGATCATTTAATAATAAACTATTAGTTAACAAAAAATTAATATTTTAAACAGACATCAGTTAAGATTACTATATTCAAAAATCATTTTTCTATTTTGCTTTACTCATCAATGTAATTTTGCTGTAGGAGAAATCTTTAAAGAATCTAATAAATTCAAAGTTACATCCAAACAGGTCTTAAAAATAGTTTCATATTTTAATTATGCTATTAATTCACACTTTATTAAAAAACTTCAAGATATACAATTTCAAGTATATAAAACATGTATTACCTTAGTTTGCTTAGCAGATACTTGTTAGAATTCTTATTTCTACTGCTTTAAAAGTTTGATAAAATTCTGTCAGGCTTTGAGAGTAAGCATTATATTTTTTAAAAAAAATTTGTTATAAAACTTAAATTATACCTACTATAATTATAATATAATAAGAAAATTTGATTCACAGTTACTAATCTAGATATAATAGTTTAATTCTGAAGTTAATAAAATAATATAATTGTTTTTTATTATTTTTTATAATATGAAGGTTCTAATAACTTAATTCATTAATTTTTGGTTTTTTTTTTAAAAAAAAAATTTAGCTACTATACATGAACTTGTTTTGAATAGTTTAACTCAAAGTTCAAATGATGAATTAGATCAACCTTTAACCAACTTAGATAAACTTTATCTTTCATGAAATATAACATTAATTCTGTTTAATAATAATTTTTGGCATTCTGTAAACTTGTTGCACTTATTGCAACTTTCTTATTGTGAAGTTTTTAATAAATTACAATCAGATACTGCTCATCTTCATGAAGTACTACAATCTTTTGGTGAAATATTAAAAATATAAGAAGAATATTCTAATGAAAATTTAGCAGATCATATAATCTTATAGCTCAAACAAAGATGAAAGCAATAGGAGCAACCATTATTGTTATTGGTTTTTCTTTTAAATTCAAGTATCTATGATACTTAGTTCAAAATAATACTGACAATTTAAACTTTACATATTTTGCTCAATTCATTACTTATTACTATAAAGCATAGTTTGAGCATCAACCAACTTGTATTCTACTTGAGTTTGAAAAATATAGAAAATATAAATATTCATTTGATCATTTTATATATAAACAATTTAAAAAAAATGCATTAGAATTTTAGGAATTCATCTTCTTTTCAACTAAAGAATTAGAACCTTTAGCTGTACAGTTATTTGGAATTTCTGTTAATGCAGCATCTGTAGAATAATTATGAAGTTTAGTGTAGGAAATCTAATGTTCTTATGTTCTTAAAAAAACATACTTTTGAATTTGAGAATATTTGTTACTTTGAACATGTTCTCTATAAAAAAATTTTTGAGAACATATTGTTTGATAAATATGTTCTTTATATACTATAATACAAATAAAATTGACAATTAGAAAATAAATAAATTTTAAAAAATTCTGGAAAGAAAATAAATAAACATAAAAGACAAGCAAGTTTAAGATAAAAATTTAAATAAATTACTAATATTATCTGAAAATTTTCAAAAAATGGCAACAGAAATTTTTGATATTAAGAGCATAAAAATATTTTTGAGAACATCAAATTAAATAATTGTGTTCTTATAAGAATATAAATTTCAAAACAAATTTTCAATACTAATGGAGTTCAATAGAATTTATTTATACTAACTGATGAAATTATTTCCAAGTAAATATTATTGTAAATCATTATATTCAATTACAATATTGTTTTTAATTTATTTTATTTATTTTTTTTTTACAAAATTAATTAAATTGTAAAATAAAAAGTGTTAGCCATGTGCCAAATTCATGCTTTAATTAACTTTATTCAATGAAAAAAACTATACAAACCTTTTAATAATTTAGCATATTAAAGTGTTGAACCTAAACAAACTAAATAAAATAAATTAAATGATCAAGATAAATTGAATAAAGTAAATAATTCCAGAAAAAATACTGGAACTAATATATCAAATACAATGACATGGAAAAATAGATTACAAAAGTAGGAGCAAATGTTAATTAATAAAGAAACTGCTATGTTAGAAGAAAAAGAAATAAAATGTAAAAATGTAGAATATATTATAAATAGTGATTTGTTAAATAATTATATGTATCTGGCAATTGACCTTAAAGCAAAGTAGAAGTTGAGCATCTATTTGGTCTACTTTTCAAAAAACCAAGCTATATGAATTCTAATAGTTAGCTTTTAATATTATGTTAATAATAAATTTATTTATTATAATTCTTATAACTTCATTTGTAAAATATTTAATAGAAAATTTATCTGAAGCTTTCAATTTTAACTATACTACAAATACAGATTATATACAAAATTAAAGGTTGAATCTTTTAAATATCCATAGTTATTTAGTAATATTTGCAGGTTTTGATGTTCTTGAATAACATTGAATAAATATAAATAAATCAATTATATCAATTACACTCTTATGAACATTGTATAACTAATTATTGAATATTTAATAAATATTCATTTCTAACTGAACCCTATTTAAAATAAGTAAGGCCATGCAAACAAATAAAATTGGTTTTATTACCTGGCTAGGTAACTTTTCAATATGCATAAAATTTTTTATTTTTGTATTAAAAAAAGATTTATAAATTTTTTTTATATGAAATCATTTTTTAATTATAACATTTTTTCTGACTAACCAGGTCCTGTTAGCTTATTCCATGTAATGAAAAACAATTAATTTAATTTGTATAACCTAACACAATTCTGTTTAATCAAATTTAAATTAAATTTTAAAATATATAGATTTATTTTTTTTTTATTCATATTACCATTACAAATTAAAAGAATTAAATAAATAAAAAAATTTACTATAAATATGTACTAGTAATATTTGTTTTCTGATTAGTTGATATTGATATGATATACATGATTATAGTTCTGCTTTTTGTATTTTGTGTTTTGATTAGTTGATATAATATTTGTTTCAATAAAAAAAATTTTAATTAGAACCACTAGAATGCTAGAAAAATTTGGATATCCAGTAGAAGTTTCAGTTTCCAGTGAACAGCATTGCCTTATACAACATCAGTTTTTCACATTCTTCTATATATGTGTAATGTTACACTTTGCATAGATGCTCTGAGCTTCCAATATCAAATGGGACCTGACTTGGTATATCTAAAATTACAAATGCCCAAAACCCAACTGATTGGTAAGAGACAGTTATCATAACATAGGTATAATTTTAAAAATTCATTGTCTATAGGAATTGAATCTTAGACCTGCCACTTAAGAGTTAACAACCTATCCACTTCACTAGATCACCATATCTTTGTTTCTAAGGTGTTAATAAAGAGTAGAAATAACAAAATTAATATAGCAATAGATCAAATAACAAAAACAATAAAGATGAATAAACCAAAAAATGAAGAGCAGAAACTTGAAAGAATTAGAATAATAGAAAAATTAGAAATAAAAATTATTAAATAACAAAAGTTAAATGGGAATATCAATTAAGAAATAATAAAAATTTTAAAAGGAAATATAATAAGAAACAAGAATAATTATATAATATACATAGATTATACAACAAGCATAAAGGTCAAAAAAGATATAGTAACTAAAAATACAATGGATATAAGATGGGTTCAAATAAATGAAACACAAGAATGATCAAAAGAAGAAATAGCATTAGGTCTAGAAGGATAGCAAACATTAATGATAACCAAGCTAGCAACAATATGAGTAGCAATCTTAATAATATCAAAGAGAAACAATTGGAAATATATACAGACTGTAATGCTGCAATAAGAAATATTAGTAGAGGTTTAAAACAAACAAATATAAATAAAATTCTTAAAAAGAAGAACACAATATAAATAATAAAGATTAGAAACCTTATTACAACAAAAAACATTTAGTTAAAATTAGTTAAAATAAAAAATCATAGTAAAGATAAATGAAATGACAAAGCTAATAGTTTAGTGAAAAATAAAACAAAGAACAAAAAAATAGTTTAGATTAAAAAAGTTAGTTGTAAAGAGATAGAGTACTGCTTAAAATAAAAAAAACAAATGAACTGACATATCAGCAATATTGCTATGTAAATTAATAATGAATATAAGATTAGAAGCAGAGTAGAAAAAAACAAGAGTGATTAAAGACTTAGAATCAGAATCAGAAGTTATAATTTATGATTGAATATTTTTTTGGAAAAGACAAAGATAACTAAAAGAATATATTATATAACAGAAAGAATTAGTACCAGAAGAAGTACATTTATAAAATATTTAATAGATAAACTTTTGACTTTAAAAAAATTTAATAAGAGAAAATCAGATGTGTATATAATAACAAAATACCAAGTATGTTAAGATAAAACTAAAGAAACATAAGCATACTTGACAGCATATAAAGAACAAAAAAACTTGTAAAAAAAGATTCAGAAAATAATCATTGCAACAGCCTAAAAAGAACTAAAAGAAGAAAAAAAAAACTGAATTCCTTTATATGTGTTATATACTGCTTTTTTTGAAAAAACAGAAACAGAAAAAATAAAAATAAGAAAGATACTAATTAAAGGCCTAATTCTAAAAAAAATATAGAACCAGTTATAGCAATTCCTAAACATAAAATCAAGACAACAGTTTACAAATGTAATAACAAGTATAGTCTAGAATACATTTTATGAACAAATATGAAAAGCTTGATATAAGAAAATTAATGAATAAAAGAAAAAAGTAGAAATAACAGATAGGTTAAAAAGAGAAAGGAAAAAAAAAAGTTGGAATCAAGTAAAAAAAAAAAAGTCAAATTAGTAAAAAGTAAAAAAAAAGAAAAAAAGAATAAGAGAAAAAGAAAAACAAGAAATACAGAAGACAATTTTGAGACTTGTCATAAAAGAGAAAAGACTCTTTTATTATGGACTTTAAGTAATTAACAAGTAGCTTATTTCTGTTTGAAGTAATGTAACAGGTTGTATTTAGATATCAGTAAGATGACCAAGTAATGCTAGACTTAACTGTTAAAAATATTTATATAATTGCAATTGTAATTTCAAATTCTTAATAAAGTACTAGCATGATTGCTTAAGAGAAAAAAAACAGTACATTAAAATAGTTTACTAACAAATACTTTAATGATCACAACATCTGAACATTTAGCTACAAATTAATTAACCATAACTAAATATGAAAATAGGCAACCATTTTCCTTATTACTAACATATCTACATCTTACATTGCAACACTAAACCTAGAAGAGGTCTGACAGCCTACTTTAGTAGAATTTTGGGCTGAGAATAATCTAGTTCTAGCTATAGGTTTATGTAATAATTCATGTAAAACATTTTTATTAATGTAATACCAAATTGTTCAATAAAGACTGAGGCCAGGCCTCACTCTTAAAAAAAAAAAAAAATTTATTCTAGAAAAGACCTTTCACAACGTACTATTAATATAGACTCGTAAAATTCAATTTTTATGAGTAATCCTTTTTAATGATTATGGTTAGGGAGGATGATATTTATTTTGTTAAAGGCAGGTAGGTAGTAAGAAAAGTAGGTTTTGTTTTACGAATTTATTCTTTTACAAACCGCATGTATTAAGGGAGTTTAAAAAAATCTTATTTGTGTATCAAAATTTGGAAAATGAAATGTAGACATTCATTTAACGAAATAAAAAATAAAACTTTTTAACATCATCTATTTCTGTCAAGATTAGATTCACGCACTTTAAGATTTTTACACATCCGTCCTAATTTGCGTTGTCATTACTGTACTACTTTATTACTGTATATACTCCTTGATTTAAGCATAAAACAGTACAGTACGATTGAAACAGCTGTGGAAGCATTAAGAAAATACGAAAGAATTTCGTTTGAAAAAAATTATTTACCAAGCTTTAAGAAAAATGCTTAAGAAAGGTTAAACTTTTTTAATCGTACGTGCTATTAAATATCAAGATTAGCATACTTTTCGTACGTACGTATGTATGTACTGTATATACGTATATGTACGTCTGTATGTATATACGTCTGTCCAAATATGCTCTATCATACAATACTACCTTGCTTAATCGTACACGTACGTACGTATAGTACTACTTTATTATATGCTCAAGAATCGTTGTGTTGCAGTAATACAGGTTTAGATGGACGTACGTACGTACGAAAATATAATAGCAATAGCACATATGAGTATCATCAAGGAAAAACCTGTCGTAGGAGTTTCAATTATATTTTGTGTACAATTGACGTCTAAAGACGAAACTCCTACGACAGGTTTTCCCTTGGCGGCACTCATATGAATTAGCATAGACTTATCAATTATATCGTGTTAAGATAAAGACAAGTTATAGGAAAATGATTTGATGGAAATTTTTTTTTTTTGCCAACCGTACGTACGTATATACATATCAGATATGTAACAGGTAATTGGTAATAACATGATTCCACACGTACGTTCTAATTTACGTTTTCGAGGATGTACAACAGTGTTAAACGTAATTTGACTCCGAGACTTTGTTTCAGCATATAGACCAATTCCGAGATTACAAATTGATAACCATATACGTATAAATTTGTCATTTAATTAATTATAAAAACCAGTAACCAGGAATTAAACGTTAAATGAAGCCAAAATAAGAAACATGTGATTTATACAATTGTGTAACATTATTAAAATTTTGATTAGATGTTACCGTTACCGGAACCTTAAAACTTTATTTACATAAGATCAAAAAGGAAAATTGAATAAAAAATGAATGGTATACCTAATTCTCTTATTTTCTTCTTAGAATACTATATAAACACAAAGGTTTTAAAGATTTGCAAGAAGTAGATACACAAAATCTCTTTCAAATATATACAAAATAAGCAATTTGAATGGAATCTTGCGACGAAAATAGGATGTATGAAAGGATTCTTTTGTTTCATGTTTCGCCTTATTCATATCTCCTTATTAGTATAAATTTGATAAATAATTTGCCCCTTGGTCGTGCGTTCATGTGTGGCCACTGCATTAATAAAGAACCTTCATCAAGATCAAAGAGTCGAAGATTCTAATGTTATGCTCTTTATCTTTTCATTAAATATAAAAAGAGGGAACATTTAACGAATGACCCAGAAAGATTTTATTTTTATAATTGTAGAATTTTTTTTTTAAAAAAAAAATAAATAAAGTAAAATAAATTTTTTATCAGACGCGTAAATTCGTCAAAATTTGTATTAAAAACAAGCACTTGTTTGACTATTTTAGTAAAATATATGGTATTAGCTTAACAAATTATAATTACGCGTTATTTTACTTTTCTATTCAAGTACTGCGGACAAGCTACTCCTTATTCTCCTTCCATAACTGATTACTCTGTTCGCCTTCCATAACTGATTATATCTTTGTTCGCCTTCCATAACTGATTATATCTTTGTTCGCCTTCTATAACTGGTCTAAAAATGCTTCTATATTTTTTTCCTTAATGGTCTGAAAATGCTTTCATTCTTTTTTCCCTTAATGGTATGAAATGAATGAAATATAAAACTTCTTTAAGTTAAGTTTGCACCAATTAAACTAAGCAATGCCCGTTTAGCATTTATTGAACATTTATTAAAATAAATAAATAAATAAAAAAAGGGATTATTTGTTTCATTGTAAAAGGGCCGATATAAAATGATTGTGTTCTTTTTATTGTCTTTTTTTTTTTTTTTTAGAGCTTCATTTACTACTGAAAAACTCTGTGCGCTCTATTTCGAGTATTCAAGTACCATCTTTTTCTTTAACCTTCATTCTTTTCAACAATGTCACAATTAAAGACGTTATTCAATATCATTAAGGTTACTGAATTAGATGGAAAACAATTTAATATTCTTATGTATAAAACTGATGATGATAGTCAATACATTATTTCGTTTGTTATTGAGGATAAAATTTATCAGTGTACTTTACCCGATGCAAGAAAAGTTAAACTTAATGAAAAATCTAGGGATATTAATCCCTATCCCCTTTTTAGGATGTTCATTCAATGCACTTTTCAGTTAATCGCAGACTATAGACGAAAAAATCGGTTCAAAAATCCAGATATTTCCAAGCTCACTGGAAAGATGTGGAAAGCTTGTAAAGATTTCCAAAAAGAATTCAAAAAATTTACAAGTGATGTTAATCTTTTTCGTCCTAAACCCCAATTTGGTTTTAGACCTTTTGTACCAAACCAAACACGAGGAGAACGTTCCAACAGAAGTTATAGAAGAGATGGAAATGTGATTTCTATTGTTCCTTCTGTCATTAGCATTCAACGCGTGCAACAAGAAGCAGGCTCTTCTACAGAACTTGGAGATTTTTATTATCATGGTTCGGAGTGGACTAACAAGAAAAACAAGATTGATCGCAAAAAACAGGATGACTGTGTAAATCCACTGACTACACAAACTACATCAATTACTGAAAATGATCCTTCTATTCCCTCTGATGATGGTACATTCAATCCACTAATGTCCTTGACTCTTGGTCGTGATGAAACGTGGCAGCAAGAAATTGATGATTATTTAAACTGGTTGTCTATGGCAAATCAAGGTGTCGATTTATTACAATATTCTAACGTTAATAACTATTATGATCCAAGTATTCAAAATAATGCAAACTTTAACATTCCGGGAAGCTTAAACACAAATGGCTTTGGAACAAATGGACAAGATGGACAGAACTGACAAGATGTGTATAGTTTTAATAAGCCTCATCATTAAGAAAAGAAATATACATATCAAAAAAAAAAAAAATTATATCATTAAGAAAAAAAATACATGTCAAACATTTCAAAAAAAAAACCGCATTCATGTACATTACTTTTTGGACAGAAAACAAATTCACAAATTGTACTATTATTGCTTAGAATGTACATTATTATTATTGCTACATCGATACAAATTCATTGTAACTTATTCATTGTAATTTGTTTTATTTGTTTTAATTGTTCTGTATAAAATACTATCCCCCAAAAAAAGTACACATCCTTTAAATCGTTAGTTAATTTCACAGTATGTCAAATTATTGTAACACGTCATATGACTAAATTTTCATTGTCCGAAATACACTCGTTCTTTACGTCAGGCTTTGATCGACACTGTCACGTGCATTCTGTCTGTTCGCTTCCGCATCCCTGATTGGCTGTACATCACGAGCTTATTATATCGAGTTAAAACTTAATACTACTACATTTTAGAAATTTTAAAGAAATTTATCACTATAATAAGAGTGAGTTGTAATTATTTACCTTTCTACACAAAAAAACAAAATCTTATGCTTCTGACTCATAACGGTTAGTTATTATACAGTATGGGAATTGATACCTACACCAATACGTGACCCTATCTTCTTATCGGCACCCAAATTTTTGAGAAGATAGCTTAGCAACAACTAACCAAATTCATCCTACCTAGAGAGTATAACGATAATCACACATAAAAAATTTTTATCAAATTTAGTTGGGTGATTCCAGAGCTATATCCACACAAAATTTTGCCGCTACTATTATTTTGATAGGCAGCAACAAACTAGCCAAATTTAATGGACTTTTTTGGTTAAATGATTGCCGGGTTATCTTTGTTCAAAATTTAAAATGCCTATCAAGATAATAGCGCGAAAGATTTTTTAAAACCTTTGAATGAAGTTAACTCGGGCAACCATCCAATTAAACTCAATAAATTTTTTTTCCCACAAAATTTGTAGAATTAAAATATCGAATTTGGTTTGGTATTTGCCAAGTTATCTTTTCTTAAAGTTTACTAATAAATATAGCTCAGCAAACACTCAAATTTGGTTAGTGAAGACAAGATCACGTGTTGCGGTTATATAGATGTTATAATGCAACACGTTACTCATTTATGACGTTACTCATTTATGATGTAATTATTATCACACAATTTTTAATGATCATTACAATCTCATTATGTAACACGTACATATATAAGGTCAAAACAAAAAGTATATAAATTAAATTTCACACACCGATTCAATTTTGCTTAAATTTTTTATTCAAATTGAATTTTATTATCATTTGAACGTGTAAAAAAAAATGAGGCAAGAACAACAAAGTAAAAAAGAAATTGGATCAACTGGTCGTTTTATAGTTTTTACGCCTGGTAAGTTATTAAAATATTAGATAATTATGTTATTTATGATTAAAAATCATTCGTAAATAGCATTTGGTATTGTCACTAATACGTACGTATTTAGGTCCGGTAACAAAACTTCCAGTAGATCATGAACCACCAAGTCAAAATAGTCATACACCATATTGGAATGATTATGAGGGATTTCATGATAATGTTATTAATTCAAAGTTTGATAGAAATCGATCAGTTCATGTTACGTCTCCAAAATTTAATAGAGATTTTAAAACGAGTCATAATGAAGGTTTACGACGCATGGCAAAGATCGGAAATAGTGGTATTAAGGTGATTATATTTTCTTCTTTGTTTTATTGTTATTTTATTGTTTAATATCTTATTGCAAACAAATATTAACGTGTTTTATTATTTATATTTAACGAATTACGTGGATTTGTTTCAGTCCGATAAAACTTATATGGTGGAAAGATATCGTGGATGATTTGTTTTTGAATGAAATTATTTTTTTTGTAAATACTTTGTGAAATAGTCAATAATATATATTAACATATCATATCAATTTTATATTTCTATCAAAGATGAATATTTTAAATGTATCAAATGTGTTTTCATTTACTATGTCCAATAACAAGTACTGCAAATACGCGAAAATTAAATAAAAAAAATTAATAAATTATGTTAACAAGGTAATATTGTAATACTGTAAGTTTAGAATTAAAGTAATTGTTGATGTTACCGATATGTTTTAATATAGACCCATCCCAATTTGTATTGACATAGCATGTAAGCACGTACGCGTATGAATTATAAGTAGCATACATTCTGCTAAAAAAAATGCTAGATCCTTATACTACTAGTAAACACGATCAGATTTACTATATATATAAATATATATAACAGCAATATATATGATTTTATTAAATATAATATACATACAGTATTCTTTTTGCAAGCTAAATTATAATATTCACAAATGTTATACATATACAACTAGAGGTTGAGAATAAAATTCTGAATCGATATTAGAATTTTTGATGTGAAGGTTCAAAAAAAAAAAATTTCAAAAAATTCTTTTAAATTCGAATTCAAAAATTATTTACAACCAAAAAATTTACGCCTTTATCAAACCATAATTTCAAATAAATAAACAATCATGTATCAATAATTGGTTTATCCGGATCATATTCAAGATTCCAAATGTGCTCAAGTTGTCCTAATTTGCCTATAGGAACTCCATTCAATTCTGGTTTTGGGATAACTTTTTTTTTAAAAAAAAGAAATATAAAAAATTAATGTACGTATTGTTATAATAATATGTCTTTTAAATATGTCTATTAATTGAATGATTAAAACTTACGCGATTCTTTTAATCCATTTCCAAAATTATATAGCACTTTAAATCCAAACATTAATAATAACTAATTGATCAAATTATAAATGTTAAAGATAAATTGTAAATTTAATTAACTAATTAAAAAAAAACAAAGTTTTACATACTACAGAGTTTAAGATCAATATTATGACTAGAAAATAAAATTAAAAAGTTAAATATAGTAAATATAGTAATTATAGTAATAGTAACCTTTTTTTTTTTTTAACTTACCAAGAGTTGATCCGGAGATCCAAAAACTTCCAATCACTTTAAACGCATAAATTGAGACAGCAAACACTAATATGAAGTCAGCAATTGCTGCAAGCCATAAAACCAAGAATAATATCATTCCAGTTTTATGTTCTCGTTCGGCCTTAATAATAATATTCAAATAAAAGTACAATATTAATATATACACTTAAATATATAAACATCTATAGTATATTAAAGTATATTAGAGTATTATTATTACGATATTTACCACTTTGTAACCAACTATTTCCAATATAAGCACTAAGGCAGTTGCACAATAATGAAATATTAATAGTGGTGTTGTTATAATCGTTGTAAATATGTCTATTCGAGAAATGAGAATAGATGCAATCAAAAACAATATGGTGGCAAATAAGTTAAGTTTTAATAACATGATAAAGATCAAATAATTCTTGTATATTGCTATATGAATGTATGAAAATTAATATAAATATAAATGTAAATATATATACAAATATTATATAATATATAATAAGAAATTAGTTATCGTAAAATGATGTTTTCTTTACCTTGTATTCTTAAATCTCCCCCTAATTTTTTGTAAATATTCCACCCAAATTGATCATACAACTCAAAAGATAAATAAGCCACGGTGACTGAATAAAGAAAAATAAGGATTGTACAAATAACAGTAGATATCAAAAGATTTTTGTGGTCTTGACTTTTATGTAAATTCTGATAACCTGGTGAATTTGGTGGTATACAATCAATAAAATTATTAAGTTCATATGATACATTCGTAACTTCATATATTTGAACCTATATTATATTATATTATATTATATTATATAAAATTTTATTTTCGTTTCAAATGTTTTTTAATTCAAATAAAATCAATTAAAAATATACTTACAAATCCGTATATAGACCATCCAAAATTAAGGACATTGATCGCTATAATTTGAACAATATGTTCATTAAGCACCTAATTATTCCATAATGTTAATTTTCTATCCATATATATATATATATTATATTTAGTTTAAAAGAATATATGATACTTACCGCATTAAAACAAAAATACAGTTGGAAAAGCTGAAAACATATAAATATAATATTGTCCAAAGTAATGAATGGAAATTTTGGAATCATTTCAGACGAATATTTACAACCAGGAAGATGGTCTGTGATGTTAATGTTGTTAAATGTTGAGTTGTTGTCATTCCAATCAGAATATAACTTTAAATTTTGAGAAAATATAAATGCTTGGAGAATAGTGATCACAATGCATTGTGTTATTGTGGTGATAATAAAGAGTCTTGTGTATTTCGTGGATGTTAACTTATCCCACTATTTAAAATTTTTTAGTTAGTTTTAAAAATAATTAAATTAAATTAAATTAAGGGATTTGATAGTTCCACACCCCATAAGATCTCTTACAATCATGTAATAAGATATAGCAATTCGTGGGTAATTAATTAATTAATGTATTTTCAACTCACATTCTCTTTTAAAGTCCTTTTGGCCTTTTTGTTAAAACGCTTAATCTTCCTCTTAAAGTCATTAAATTTAAAATAGTTAAAATCGTTCGTCAATTGAAAATATTTAAATTCCATTATAATAAATATGCTTTTTTATATTATCGAAAATTTATCGAGTCGTTAAATATACGACTAGAAAAAAAATTCAAGTCGAATATTGTAACAAAATGTATATAAGGCAAGGATTTAACATTATTATACTGTATATGAAATGTAACGGTAACATTGTACAAAAACAAACACCTAAAATGGTAAATTTTAACGTTAATAGATTATCAAGTTTTAATCCTAAACTTGCGTCGACAATTACATTCTGTAGATCAAAAAAATGGGATCGAAAATTAAATGAAAATGAAACTGTTTTTTTTTAAAAAAAAAAAAAAACCATAACTCACGTTAATCTATTTTAACCTAAAAATATCCCATAAATGGTTACTAAAAAAAACTTTAAATAATTTTTTACTCAATATGTACTTTAGAATAAAAGTCGATTTTGTTGATTCCTTAACACTAAGTAAAAAAAAAAAAAAGTCTTAATCTATATATCTGATATTATATTAATGTTAACTTTTACATACGTACAAACTACAGATTCATGTGTTTATCGTTACATTTGAATCACGAAATTGCATATATATACGGTCATTTATTTTAGCCAGATTTTTATATATATAAAAATAGAACTTTGTCAAACTATGATACCTGTTCAGTATCAGAATTAGAATATCAAATGTCTGAGTGGATGTCACAAGAACAAGAAACAGGAGGAAACGTTGATGTTACACGATTGATTTTACACACGGTGTGAAACACATAAAAAAAATATTTTACAATAC